>BMAO01024870.1:0-42435 GCA_019973975.1 Trichonephila clavata
CAAAAATTGTTTCGAGAGCACAAAATATGAACAATTTTCGACTAGAAATAATTCTTTGAGGTTAAAATGAAATAATTTGATTTTTTTACACATCTTTATAAAGGAATAAAGTTTCAAAAAAGTATAAAATGTCTAAAATATAATCATAATTTTAAAAATAATAAGCACATAAAAATAAGATAATTTTTTGTAAGAAACAAATAGTAAGTTTTACGACGCGCATGATATTTTCTGCAATAATAATTCTAATTACTACCAATAAGTTGATTTATAAAGTCAAATACATCCTTATTACATGTGGTAGCGATTTTATATAAATAGAATAAAAAATAACATTTTTAAAAAATAAAAAAAGTGCATTTTTCAAAAAAAATTTTAAAATATATTTTTTTGAAATTTTTCAAAAAATTACAAATATGTAATACTATAAATAGCTAGGATTTAAAGATAATGATAGACTTTATAATTCTGTAAAGTTTTATGCATCAAAGTATGATAGTTTTTGAAACGCACAATGCGAGTACGTGAAAAAAACACAAACTGAGAAAAAAGGCTTTAAAGTTTTAAATTGAATATGAGAAAATAAATTTTAAAACTTACATGCTGAAATGCTCCAGGATCATACGATATGCCTTCCTGCTACTCAAACAGCTCAATTTCTTTACTCTTTTTAATTTTTTTGGCTCTGCGAGCTTCAAACGATGATGCTAAGCTCCTCTTTCTTGACGTAAACATTCGACGATTGTCACGTTCAGCCAGGGACACACAAACATTTTTATTAATTTTTAAGCCAAATTTTTCTAAAATAGTAATAAGTATTTGATTTCCATCATTAAAAATTCTGGTTGCTAGATTTGCAGCAATCTCTGCAATCTGAAGGCTAGAACCAATCGTCTGAGGACAACTTCCAAATTAATGAATTTAAACTTTCATTAGGATTCTGTGTCTTACCTCCTAAACATTTCTTCGTCAGTGCCAGATGAGATAAGTCTGCAAATACATGCTTAATTACATCTCGAACAGCTTTAGCAACTGAGGGTTTGTGTTTATATAATTTTGTAAATTATTATTAATTGCAGCATTATACTTTCACCATGTATTTGAATTTGTAGGACAAAACCAGTGCATCGGTTCATCATCGATGCTGCAAGAATGACCCAAACAGCCCAAATGGCTTTCCGCATTTCCGTTACACTAGTAGAATTGCATCGAATAGCATTACCATAGTAATGCGCAAGCTTATCAATTAAACTATTAGTTAACCTACCTTTACCGCCTATAGTTTTACCATCAGATAATTTCTTTTTACCATATACTAATTTAAGCTTCCTAAATCTTGTACCCATTCTCTTTTGCACATGGCCTACACATTCTATTTTCTGAATAAGATGGTCATCACCGTATGGCTTGTTTTCAGAAAGGGCATTGAATGTTTTTGTGTCGCCATCTCCTATATAGTTGGAATATTTCAGGTTGTGAAGTTTTTCTGATCGATTAAATATCCTCAACATTCCATCAACCTCCATCTTACCAGCAGAGCCAGAATGATTTTTTCTACATGAAATCTTATGCGCTCTTTACCATTTTTTGTACTTTATACCAAACTTTACCCCCTTATAACTGTCGCATCCTTTGCAAAATGAGGACAACACTTCCCTATCCAAAACCTTACCTGTTTCGGCCCCTATTAGAGTACATACTCCAATCAACGATGAATGTCCTCTCGTCTTCCAGGTCCCATCACCACTTACCGTTAAAATGTTATCAGGTGACGAAGAATTTTCTTCGACAGCTGCCCTGTTCCTGCTTTCTTCGGCGACTTCCTTCATAACAAGTGAAAGTTTATTATTAATAACATCATATGATTTTTGTTCAACAGGATTAGGAAGACTCATTACAGCACAAAAAAGTTTTTAATGACTCTAAACCTTGACCTATGCATCTCATTGCTAAAATAGATCTTCTGTTAATTTCTGGAGCATTATTTTTATTCCCAGTGTTTTCACAGCTTGAAAAAGTACAAATACTCCCACAGTTTTTACAATGCATTTCAAAATTCAAACATAAACCACGAGTGGATTTTTCATTAATTGTTAATGGCTTATGACATTTTAAACAGCATGATACTGACAAAATAGAACTAAAGGTTGAAATAAAATAAAAAAATACGATATCCTTTGAAGTTTTCACTTACCTTAACAAGATTTGACTTTAATGAAGTCTGAATTCCTGAGATTTTATTACTGGAAGCACACTTACCTGTATCTCTCCTTTCTGCAACATTTGTATCAGGACATACCTTCATGAATTGGTTCCCTCTAAATCTTCTTTTCTTAGGACGCTTACCTGAAGGTCTAGGATGTATATTTTCCATTTCAAATCCAAAGATAAATAATGTTTTAACTTTCGATAAACGATTTCATACACCATTGTTTTGAATTTCGATAACTTATTTCAAACGTGGTAGCATTACCAAAACAGAATGTAAACACAGAAATAATGAATGTGTTGAGTTGCAAGCTTCCTTCTCATTCACCCAAGTGTTTAAAACATTTCATGAGGCTTTTTAAAAACAGAAAAATGAAACGTATGTGGAAATCAAGAATAAGTGGGCGTGGCATGTGTCCATTTAAACACTGTTATTACTAAATTGCTGTTTGGAATTTTTTTAATAACTTTCGAAGTTTTTGTAGCACTATCACGTGGTTGGTATCAAAATGTTCAAAAGAAAATGAGGAACAACATATATTTTTTTAAAAATTCGAAAAAATCCGAGATTAACACCCCTGAGACCCTTAAGTCCCCGCAACTTCCCTTGGGCGACGATTTTCGCAAAATCCGTTCTTAGCGGATTTCTACTCCATGAAAGAAACATGTTTACCAAGTCTGTAGGTTTAATGGTTTCCAAGATATCGTGATGAGTGATTGAGTGAGTCACTTTTCTCCTTTATATATATAGATTAGATTAATGCAGATCTTTTTTTTCTATTGTTTTTGTGTCGTGTATATCAAACTAGCTGGTATACCCATTCTTCGTACGGTTGAATTGAAAGATTAAACAATACAGATTGAAGGATAAAGAATTATTTAATGAGTTTATTTTACGTGAATTGCAAATTAAACAAAAAAAAAGCTTTTTGCATATCTCAGTAAAACAATATATAAAATTCTCCTGTCACATTGTTTGTAACCAAACTCCTCCGAAACGGCTGGACCGATTCTAATGAAATTTTGTATGTATATTCAGTAGGTCTGAGAATAGATATTCAAAATTTTAACTTAACATTGAATAACTTTGTCATTTATGAAGATAATCGCACGAAACTTTATTTCCATGTGTAAAAGAATATTATCCGTAATCTGTACGAAGATTGAAAAAATTGCTTAAACATTACGGATTTTAAAAAAAAATTTGTAATTTTCGTAAAAAACAGTTTTTGCGAGAAATAATTTAAACTATATTTTTTGTACATTTTTTTTATTTAAAGGTACTTTATTTTTGCAATTAATTTGTGAAGTTTGAAAGCATTAACTTAAAAATTATGCCCTAAAAATAAAAATAATTAATAAAAAATACGCGATTTTACAGTTATCCAAACCTTGGAGTCGAAAAATAGTTTTGTGCCAAAGACCTTTGAACTGTTTAACCGTCGACCGCATCTAACTCAAGGCTTACACTAAAAAGTTCTGCCTTAAACAGGAGGAAATCAGTAAATTTGGCGAGTAAAAAAAATGCGAGAGAAAAAGTTATTTTTGCTTCAATTTTCGTCATTTTTTCTTTAGATAATTTTCAAAATTAAATCATTATAGATGTTAGATTAAGATGACAAAATGTATTCAATACATTTCTGAGACTCATTTAAAATATTTATCAGTATCAAAATTTTTGTTGTCTTTCATAAAACTTATAGTTTACTTTAAAATAGTGCCTAATGTATAAATCTTTTTTTGACATATAATTTCATAATAAAAACGCAAAACTTGCCCAATTCGAATTTTTTTTTTTAATTATTCAGTTAAATAAGCATAACTTCCTTAGAAAAAATAAAAGCTATGTTCAAATAAAAAATTCTTCATTATTAATTGGGTGTTAATAACATATCAAAAATTACTAAATTGGCATGTCACAATTAATTGTTAAATGAATATTTTAAATCAATATTAGTATAAAATAATTAATTAATTTTGTTTTGTATTTTATGATTTCTTCTAAAATGAATAAATATAGATGAATTCAAATGAAAATTATTTTTAAAAAGTTCATTGATCATTTAGAATCAGTGATTAAAAAAATAAAATGCCAAAAACTATCTTTTTTTTAAAGAATTTTAAAAAAAAAACTTTTTTTTTTTTACAAAACAATGATATTTTGCATATTTTATGATTTTTTTCTAAAATGAATCAAAATTGTTGCGTTTAAATAAAAATGATTTTTAAAAATTTAGAATCAGTGATTTAAAAAATAAAAAGCCAAAAACTTTTTTGAACAAATTTTAACAAAACACTCAAAATACTTAAAACAATAATTTAATAATTTCTTCTTTTATAAGGATAATTGCATGAAACTTTTTTCCCGTGTGTCGAACATTTCAAAATATCCTCACAATTTTACTTCAAGATTTAAAGTAGTAGTAAAATTTTGTAATTTGAAAAATTTCTACTTTTCGGTGTTTTTTCAACATACAACTATTTTTAAAAAGGCTATATTTTCGTTTCCGGGGACTAAAAAATTGCAACGAAAGAATTGAAAAGTGAGTGAGTGATTTATAAATTCGCACTGTTCGCCTATTCGAGGGTTTTTAGCGACGGACCTCGAAATTTTCACCCATGGTCAAGTGACGAGGACCACACCTAAGCTTTTACCCACCTCTCCTAAGTACCACACCACACCAACGCAAGAACAAATTTCGAAAAAGGGAGTTTTAATGTCATAGTTAAAGAAATCACTCACATCGCGCATACACACACATAAGTGCTATCGTCCTGAGGGAAACAGGATATTCCCATGGGGATTATAAGTTATTCACTGGTAAAAGCCCGTGCAACGCCGGGCTAAGCGGAGAGGAAAGAAACAAAGAAGTCAAAGTAATTTCGAGAAATAATATTGGAAGTGCTGATTTTGTGAAGAGAAGGGAAAATGTTAAACGAGAAAGCCATGGGCCCTACACTCACATCGTACGCGTCACACCCACACAAAAGTGCTGGCGTCAGAAAGAAAGGAGGAAATTAACATGGGGATTAAGTTTATCCTCGGTAAATGCCCGTGCAACGCCGGGACGGGTCAGCTAGTATATATATAAAAATACATATGTTAAATTTTAGGCCTGTAGGTCTAATAGCTGATAAAAAGGATTTTTTTTTATTTCCCCTAACTTCCTTGTGAGTCGAGTTTTGAAAACACCTTCCCAAGTTGATCTATACTGAGCAAAAGTAACACATTGTAACTAACTTTGTGTAATGAATGCTCAAAATAGTGCAAGTAATTTATATGTGGATGTATAATAAGTTAATATTACTTTCTGTTGTATTTATTTCAAGTTAAAATTGAAAAATTTGCAAGCAATGCCGTTCCTACTATTATAATGGGGGTTCAATGGAAACATAGCAAAATTTTTGCGATAGAGTCAAGTTGGCATCTTTTTGGCGACAATGGTGGCAACTTGGAGATTTATTGATTAACTGAAGTTGATATGATGTAGCGCTAATTGATGGAGAGCTGCAACAAAGAGGATAGCATAAAACCCTTCTCCACAAAAAAATACATATACATGCCAATTTTCATAGTAATCGGTTGAGCAGTGTTGACGTGAAGCGAGCTCATATATACAAACATCAATTTTATATATATATATAGATAAACACATAACAGGAACCTAAATTTTAAAAAAAAAACATTTAAATATTGAATTTAAAATAAATGTCTTCGCTTTCATATGTTAACTTACTGCATCTGAGATAATAATAAATGTATACAGCTGGCTGTAGGAAAAAAACAAGTAGTATATTAAACAAAATTTAAGTAAGGTCCTACTTAGATCAACAAAGAAAAAAAATTTATAGTTGCTTTTTATTACATAATTACATCTATACAAATAAATAAAATTGAAGTGTCTGTTTGTAATTTTAAATTAGCAGCTGTTTACTAAAGGCATTTAAAGGCATATACGGTACTTATATCAAAAAATCAATTTTTAAAATTTTTGTCTGTCTGTCGGTCGGTCGGTCTGTTTGTTCCGGCTAATCTCGGAAACGGCTGGTTCGATTTCAAAAATTCTTTCACCAATGGAAAGCTACATTATCAGCGAGTAACATAAGGTATATTTTATCTCCATATTCCAACGGGAATGGGAACTATGTGGGTAAAACCGTGAGATGTTGCCTTATCACAGCCAAGTTGGCGCTAGATTATGCATTCGTGGTCAATAATGGAAATTTTAATAAAAATATTCTCACATTTGTAACAAATAACATAAACATAGTGTAATTTAGCATCTCTACAAAAAGCAATTTTTTATAAATGGTATTTTATTAAACGTCTAACGTTTATTACGTTACGTTTGTTAAACGTCAAACTCAAACTTGGAGAAATATCGCCAAGTTGGCTAAGAAGTGCTCTATTCCGACAATCCCAGATAGTTTAATGCAAATTTTCTCCCACTTTTTAAAGAGGGAAACGAAATAAAGTTTTAGCGAATTGCGTGCGCGTGATATTGAAAATTCTATTGTAATATTAACAGACAGTTTCATAAAAAGTTTTGATTTATCGAAAATGTATTACTTTGAATTTTTTTTATCCTAATTATACAATATTCCTATTTTGCACAAAATGTTTCACTTATACTGAACCTAATTATTTTACACGGAGGTATTACTTTGAAGATAAACTAGGTATTACTATGGAGGAGAAGCCATACAATGTCACTCGCCGTATAAAATTACGGAGCTTTACGCAATACTTATTTCATCTTCGGTCTTTCTAATCCTCAAACCTTTTGGAATAAGCAGATGAAATCACTCTCTATTAAATCATCAAGCTTATATGGGCAGAAGTTGAAAAATTCAGTCTGAAAACGAATATGAGAGTATATCTTCATAATGACGTAGATTCGGAACATTATACAGAGACGCAATTGAAAATCGGTAATGGATGTTTGAACGCAAATGCTGGAGGTTATATTTTACTTTCAGAGAATTTTGTAATGTAGAAAAAATGATGTAAATCTTATTGGTCAAATTTACCCGGGCTTGCAACAAAACTTAAATTGGGATCAGTGGTGGCGCGCAAGATCAATATTGGCGCCTAACAATGACATTGTCCATAAAATCAACATTGAAAATTTAAACGACGTGCGAGGGTGGGAAGGGAAATGAATGAATATTTATCAATGAATACAATCATGGATAAAGAACAAAGTACTTCATATCCCACGGAGCTCTTAAATTCACTTGAACTTTCAGGGGGTACCCTCACATATACTTCAAATAAAACTAAATGTACCAGTTATACTTATGCAAAATCTCGATGCACCTCAACTATGTAAATGAACGAGGCTTTGGATCACAAAACTGATGCAGAATATATTTGGTGCCAATATTTTAACATATGTCATGAAAAGGGATAATGTTATCATGCCTCGAATTCCAAGTATCCCCACTGACCGAACCGTTTCAATTCAAAAGAGTTCAATTTCCCCAGTTATACTGTTGCTATTAACAAAACTAACATTTCAGGTAGCAGGGCTTCATTTGGAAAAGCAATGTTTTCCCCATGGCCAACTATATGTAGCCTGATCGGTGTGTCCAATGACTAAATCTTAACATATTTGCAACTGACGAAAGAACATAAAAAATGGTATACAGTAGCATCTTAGAATAATATTCTGTTTTGAGCCCTTTTAAAGATTAATTATATATTAAAAGTAGATACTTTCGATTTTTAAAAATATTAATAGTTTAAGTTATTGAATTTTTGTTGTTAATTAATAAATTACATTTTCAGTTTTTTTAAACTAAGCTCAATTTTAGAATTTTTAAATTTTATTGGTTCTAGTCAAGCACAAAAAAATTGCCATATTATATTATTTACTTTCTAATGATAATGATTACGACTTTGACAGTTATTTAGAAAGGACAACGCGAGCGGAGCAGCGGGTAAAAGCTAGTTTAATATATAAATATGTATATACATATGACCGAAATCACAATATTAAGTGAAAAAAAAGAAAGCTATTTTTCTCGCAATTTTCTATTTTCCTTTCTATATATGTGGTGTTAGACTATTTTTTTTACTACTTATTTATTTTAATTAAATTTAATTATTCTAAAACAATTTTTTTTTCAAACAAATCACATTCTCAGAAATTAGGCAATCGCAAAGGGGATTCGAACCCAGGACCATTGGATCAGAAGTCCAACGCACTATCCATTGCGCTACAGGGACACAATAAACGGTTTTCTTTTCTACATATGCTGTAGGATTATTATTTTTGTTCATTACTATTTATTCTTTTTATAAATTGAATTAATTAATTAATAATTGGAAAAACTGTATTAAAATCAAATGTCATCCACTGCAAGTTTTAAAAAATGTCTTTGAACTTGAATAGATGAATAGAAAGTATTTTATTAATGAATGAAAATTTGAACAAGGTATATATATGTGGCGGTGGTATCTATATAAGACAGTAATAACCTTTTTACTATGATGATCCTTTCAGTATAGTGGTTATGTTATGTGCTTACGGAAAGTTCCAAGATCGAATCTTCTTCATTGGTGACTCTGGGAACTTCGGAGAAATACAGTGATCGTGGTTATATCAATTCACCGCAAATGCAACCAAAGCCGTCAGACACATGACGCAACCAACAAGCCGTCAGATACATAACGCAACCCCCAAGCCTCACACCCAAAAAATGACGCAACCCTCAAGCCGTCACTATCTAGTGACGCAACAGCTTCCACCCTCGCCATAAAAACGATATCGTTCGTTCGCCTTACCGATTCACTGGTAGGGAATTGTGTGGCAGTGGAATCTATACAAGCCAGTAACAACCTCCGTACTAAGATGATCATTTTAGTATAGTACACTGCTGGCCACCGTAAATGCAACACCCTGAAGGAAGCACGCAAATAACATGAAATTTACAACATGCATTACCGGAGGTGAGATATGCAAATGATTAGAATTTCAGCGCAGACCCACATCATGCACGCCTATGGCGCCACCTCAAAGCGCTATTAAAGGCTTGGAGATTTCGACGATTTCAAGTTCGGCAATTGTGTTTTTCTTGTGGCTTTTTCAAAAAACGATCAGTTATGTCTCGTAGAAAACAGCGATCAGCTTTTGATCAAGTATCCGAGTCCGACAGAGGAAGGACAGTGGCCTACCGAGATTGTGGATTATCTTTCAGGGAAATCGGTAGTCGTGTTGGACGAAACCAAACAACTGTAATGCAGATATGTGACCGTTGGATGCAGGAGGGTACGACGGACCGACGTGGTCCATCGCATCCACCTCAGTGCACTACTTCACGTGAGGACAGGCAAAATGTGCGCATGGCAGTCACATCACGAACCACAGCACAGCACATTGAGTCTGTAACGCATCATTCAGTGTCTGCGCTTACCATTCAGAGCCGTTTACAGCAGAGTGGTCTGTCCGCAAGACGTCCATTGCTTGGTCTACCCTTGACGCAGAACCACAGACGTCTCCACCGCCAATGGTGTGATGAAAGAAGGATGTGGGTGGCAGAATGGAATGAAGTTGTCTTTACTGACGAGTCACGCATCTGTCTGCAACACCACGATGGTCGGACTGGAGCCTGGAGACACCGTGGAGAGAGGATGCTGAACAGCTGCTTTATGCACCGCCACACTGGTCCTGCACCGGGTATTATGATATGGGGCGGTATTGGATATCACTCTCGCACTCCTCTAGTACGCATTGCCGGTACTTTAAACAGCCAGCGCTACATCTCCGAGGTGTTGGAGCCAGTGGTCCTTCCTTACCTTCAGGGCTTGGCCACAGCCACATTTCAACAGGATAATGCGCGACCACATGTGGCACGCATTGTCCAAAGGTTCTTCGTCAATCACCAGATTGAATTGCTTCCCTCTGGCTGGCTCTCTCTCTGGATCTTTCGCCGATAGAAAACATGTGGTCCATGGTTGCTTAACGATTGACCCAGATTACACCCCCAGCTGCCACACCAGATAAACTTTGGCAATGTGTGGAAGCTGCTTGGTCTGCTGTACCCCAAGAACACATGCAAAGTCTCTTTGAATCAATGCCGAGGCGTGTGGCAGCGGTGATTTCCATCAATGGCGGCTACTCTGGCTTCTGATTCTAGATGTAACAACTCTTCACAGAAGTCTATACATTTAATCATTTGATACTTGGTCAACATGTTATCTACAAAATAAATTTTGTTGTGCTATCTCTTGTCTTTCTTGGTGTTGCATTTACGGTGGCCAGCAGTGTAGTTATGTTATGTTCTTACGGAACGGAAGGTACCGAGAACGAATCCTCCTTTTTTTATATGTATAGGGAGAGAGTGAACTACACTAGTAGGAATTGAATAAAGCTTAAGAGGCAAACGAACTTAAACTTATTCTTCATTTAACCTTTTTCCCCTCTCTCTTCTTAGACTCAAGAATTTGCTCGCGAAACTGGTTTCCAATACTGAAATTACTCCACAACATTTATAGAAATTGGGTTTTCGTTAATTACAAAAGAAGGGATAAAATTGAATTATTTTTAAAAATGTCAAAACACATCATTTTAATTTTATTTAATGAGTCGAAAAAACTCCGTTTTTCTTCTTTTTTTTGCAGGGAATGTCAAAGGTTTCTCTCTCATTGCTCCTGCCATGAGTCCGTGGCACGCTGGTAAAAATTCTACTCTTTCTCTTGCTGTGAATCCAGCTGTGCGTCTGCTAAGTTATTATAAAAAGGATTTCATTATCTCGGATTACACGCAGTATTACCTTGACTTAGAGAAATCTAATTCTGTGGAAAGAGTAAGTAGATTTCCTTTATTCATATCCCAAAAGGAATTTTATGCAATTTTCTTTTATTCTACGTCTCACAAGGAGAGTGCAAGGTCTTGGGGCCACGGATTTAGCTTAAATTTTGTAGGATGGTAGATTTAGTTGCCCTGTTGATGAAGATATGTGGTTATAGGGGCCACTATACTCAATAATTTTTTAGAGATATAGTCGGAGCTCTATTTAACGAAGTCGCTAAATCCTGACAAAAAGTTCGTTATATGGAAAATTCGTTATATAGAGGTTTATCTTTCAATATGCTTATTAAACCGCATAAAACAAATTTAAATTCATAAACACAATACATAAAAAGAGTTATTCACACTTTTTTGCAAATTAATATCTAATTTTTTAATATGCCTTACCCATAAAAAAAATGAAAGAAAAACAAGAAAAGAGAATGTCGAGAAATACACTGTATTTTCAACATTAAAAAAAATAATTTTATATTAAAAAATTATTGAATTTTTTAAGAACATTTCAAATTTAAGGCATGCAATCATAATTTTAAACATACATTATTTTATAACTAGAAATTCTAAATATATACACCACATGCGTCCTTATAAATTTAATTACTCATAAAACCTGTTAATTTTGTTTGAGTTTTTTTGTTTGAAAAAATGCCTTGTTTCATAATACACCTCACATCTTTGCAAAGCACTAAAAATCCCTTCAGGCGTATTTTTCCGTGTTTTATCTTAAATTTTTTTTTGTCATCCATTGCTACCTAGAAATTGGTCATATCCCAATGCCTTCGCAAATTGAAGAGCTTTCTCTAATTCGGAAGGTTTAGAGATCGGAACATTTTTATCTCGCATTGTGTGTATCCACTTCAAAACTACCTCGTCGACATCTTCATAGACCCATGTTCTTAAGCGTTTTTAACAAGAATTCGATTAATCATAATTTTGTAATCACGATTTTTTATAACAGTTGATAAACTGTTTGCAGGGATACCAAATTTTAAAGCAGTGTCCTTTTCCTTGACGCCTTTATCCATTTTCTGAAGAATATAGTTTTTTTTTTGTTTGATGCTCAAGCACTTACGTTTTGACATTTTCGAGCAACAAGAAACGAAGTTACCGGTACGACTGATCAACACTATAAATGAGCGGATACTAGTTCAAGAACACGAGACAACTCCACTGAGGATGAAAGGGAACTCGAGGATGTTTCTAGTAAACAGGACAATGGGGGTTAAAAGCTGCACTTCTTGGATGAAACTCCCAGAATTCTATTGTTCTTGACGAGTTAGGCACCCATTAAAACCAGTTAAAATTTATGACCCCTATAAAATGAAATGAAAGAGAGAATATATTTTGAAATGACCAGAAATACTTCAAAAATAGGGAGAACAAAAATTGAAACACACAAGAAAAAAAAGTTCGTTAATTAGAAAATGCTCTTCGCTATTGGGAAGTTATTTTATGAAGAAAATCGCGAAATGTGTTATTGGGGTTCCAGGAAAAAGTCCGCTATATAGAAAAATTTTCAATATAGGGGTTCGTAATATGGAGGTTCGACTGTATTTGCTATTGAATTTACAATTCACTTGAAATACATATACAACAATACTGCACTAATTCGATGAGCGAGATGCTTTTCGAAATTATGTTTAATTTGATTTTATGGCAAGTTTTACCATCTCTACGGACAATGAAGTGTAAGAAGATAGTCATATTTTTAAACGAATTCTGTTAATCTGATAAATGTTTTATTTATTGTTTCTTTTCACATTTGTTTCCAAACACGATTAACTAGCATTTAAAGGGCTGTTCTCCTGTTCTTCTTGCGAAATGATTTTATTGTTTTGTATTAAATATTATTCTGTACTTATATATATATATATACGAATGATAATGACAAAAAAAACTTTTATGAAGTTTCTAGTCATTAAAGACATTTCTTTTCCAATTTATTTAAACTCTATGATGTATCTTTAAATAAAAAAAAAGAGACAGAAAAGTTTTTAAAAAATCATTCACCCTCCATGGACTCGAACCCGGCTCCTAACGACGAGGAGAACCGATCCGTTGTTGCTACGCTAAACCCATTAAGTGTAATGGTTTGCTACAGAACTGAATTTAACGAGTGAATTGTAAATATCTTTAAAATTATTGAGTAGTGTGGCCCCTATAACCCTATATCTTCATCAACAAGGAAACTAAATTTACAATCCTACTAAATTTGAACTAAATCCGTGACCCCCAAAACCTTACACTCTCCTTGTTAATTGAAATCTATCAACATAGAAATTTTACGTCCCGTTTAATCTGGATATGAACCTTTTCTTTTTGTATTTAAGCTATGAGAATAGTTATCAAGGAAATCATAAATATATTCCCATTTTTTTTATTAAAAAAGTATACTGTTGATTGAGATAATTATACTTCAAATTCATAAACACATACTATGTGTAGTATGATAATAAAATACTATAATGATATCTTAACCCCTTACAAAAAATGTCCGTGGTAATTATACTTATCAGTAACTTTTTTGACGTGAATACTTCTTTAAAATTACTTCCATAGTGGGAGGCAATTAAGAAAAACGAATGATAACAAATCGGGGGATATAGTTTGGTGCTGCAGCTGTCATGTCCACCCAAAATTCAATTGCACCACTGGATAGCTAAAGGATCAAACAATTCATTGCGCTAAGTAAGGACTGTGACGCATCGCGGGTGGTGGAGGGGGAAGCGCCGCCATTTTTAGGTCATTTTGCTGCGTATCGAGATTTTCATTTAGCATAACTTTTGACTCGGAGCAGGGCCGGCTCTAGCAAATTTGCCGCCCCGGACAGAAATGAAAAATGCCACCCCTCTCCCCAAAGTAAAAAAATTATTATTAAAACAGATAAAAATTGTTCATAAATACACACCTATAAAACTTGAATATTCCTTACGAATTAAAAGGGAGTCAGTACATATATAAATATTTATTAAAAACTAAAACATAAAAAGTACCAGTGTTTTTTTCTGACTTTTAATTGTGAAAACTTTCGATAGCCTAAGCCATCTAATCTATCTTGAAAGGTTGTGAACTGTAATAAATATTTTATTAGTTTTAATTTTGAAAAACTCTTCTCTACACTTACCAAACTTACTGGCAAAGAAAGTAAAATTCTTAATGTAATAGCAAGATTTGGAGCAAATTCTAAAACTGAAATAACTTCAACTAGGCTTTCTTTTTTGCCTAATAAATTTGAAACTGACATGATCTCATCTACTGGTTCAAGCGCATTTATATCCACTGATCGGTCAACATCATTCCTAAATTCTTACAGTTTTTAATTAATTAGAGTTTTAAGGGTATCTCTTAAATCATATATATTGTACTACTGTGAGTACTCATTAAATTAAATCTGTATTCCAAGGCATTAACTGTTTTGTCCCTGGTAAAAAAAAAAACTCTATCTCTTGAATTTTAATTTAGGATATATATTCCGTCATATCATCTTGTGCTTCATAATCAAAATTCACCTTTTTCTGTCGAACTCTATGACATGGCTGCATCACCTCAAAGTTAGCAGATATATCAAACTCGACGGTCAGTTCTTTAGCATCACAGTGCATTTTATCAAAAGCCACATCTGATCGAAGATCCTTAAGAAAATCTTTACATTTTCTTGAAAGTTCCATAGTAGATGGTAGATCGTAATCTTTTAGCTTGCTACTTGGATTTTTATGCAATTAAAGATTTTATACCAAATAATGATGGACAAATGAACTTGAATTGTCAAACAGAAATTTAATGATCCAGAGGCTTCATCTCTTATAGAGTTGTCAATTTCAGCATTATTATAGGAACTAAATAAAGCATCATAAAACCTTCCTAATGATAACTTAAGGGTTTAATAGCCTCTATTCGGCTTTCCCAGCTATTTGCACTAAGTGTCTTTAAAGTTATGCCCTTTATACATTTTAATAATACAACCCAACGAAAACTTGATAGAAATAATAACTATTTGAACTATATTAAATAAAGTACGGGCTTATAAGGATGTTTTTGCCATGGCATTAACGACCCAATTTAAAAAGTGGCCTCTACATGGCACATAGAATGTTCACGGATTAAATGTCCTAATTTGAAATTGAGCCCCTGATTTCTCGCCTCTCATATTGGCTCCGTTATCGTAAGCCTGCCCCCGCATATCTAGCAAGTTTAGTCCTAAATTTTTAAGTTTCTCAACTATTAAATTTGAAAGTTCTCTTTCAGTCAATCTTTCAACTAGATGGAAACCTAAAAAACTCACATTAGTTTTAACGATAACTCTTCGTTGGGATTAGATTTCTCAATATATGTATACCTTACCATAAATGTAATTTGTTCGGTCTTGCTGGCATCACGGATTCAATCTAAAATTATTGAACAATATTAAGCTTGTTTAATTTTATGAATAATGTGTAATTTAATATTCATATGTAAAATATATAGAAATTATCTCGTTCTGAATATTTTTTTTCTAGATAGTGTACTTTAACTTCTTCCTTTCTTAGGACCCTTCGGACATGCTCCTGAATTATTTGATCAAATTATTCGTAAAAAATTATCATTATTCGAATCTTAAAGTTTAGCACTCTTCCCCCGAAGAGCTAAACAATTTTGAGCAATCACTTTAATGTTGCTTCAGTACGTAGAAGCACCTCGCGCCAATAACTAATCTCCGCAGTAATAAATCTTGGCGAGTCACTGTGTCAATTGTTTTAGATCATTGTAATCGCTGACTAAATTCAATCCAAGACTTTTGGTTTTGACTAGGGGTTTTTGATGTTCCATGTTCATTTAGACAGAGTTTCAACGAGGGGCTTCCGATTTTTAAAACCTTCTGTGGAAAGGGAAATAATGACATAGCCAAAAAGATTGCAGAAAAAATTAGTATACACAGTTTTTTTGTAAAAGAATAGACTAACAATTTACGTATAACCTTTTCACCGTTTTTTAAAATTCTAGTATAATATTGTGAGTTATATATAAATCTTCGACCGGTGTCGTCATAAGAAAAATCATACTCTGTCAATATAGCTAAGGGGGCCCTTTTACTAAACATCTATCGGCATCTGATATAATAACTGGCCAGGTTCTTGGACCTGATCTAAATACTATCGTTAAACTGTCGTGATCTTTGGATTTTTCTGGAGGAGTTCCTACAATAGCAGTGCCACTATCGATTCTGTTTATTTCATCTGCAACATACGCATCATGAAAATCTAAATCAGATTCTAATTATGACTGCCTTCCTTTTTTTCTGGTGCCTTGTAAGGAGTTCAGTAAATTTGCATCCTTTTTTTTTAAATATAGGCTAATTTTTCGAGTTTCTATCTTTTTTATTGGCCACTAGATAGTTTTTACGCTCTCCCTTGCACATTATAAAATTTCAAAAAAAAAAATCAAAATTTTACAGTTAACAAGACAAATGCGCCACAGTTTTATTTTAACTCTTGGAGCCACAAGTTCTCTTACAAATAAAATTTCGCTTCAACAATATTATTTCAATTTAATCCAAAAATAAAATTTTACAAACCATATAGTCTTAACTATAACTATTGATACATATATACAAAATAATTTCATCGACATTAAAATGACCTATTTTTCTATTGACTCAATAATTCTTTTGTTTAAAATCATTATTAAATTTATATGATTTATTTATTACACACTTAATTTAATTATATATTAATAGTCTAAAATCACTAGGTTTTTGGAAGTATAAATAATATTTTAGAAAATATATTTGTACTAATTTTTCCATAACAAAAAAAAACAACAAAAAAAAAAAAATTTAATTCAGTCAAAATGCCGCCCCGGACATGGGTCCGGTTTGTCCGGCCCTAGAGCCGCCCTTGCTCGGAGCTGCATTCATGCAGCTGTGAAGTACCCACATAGTTTTATGATTTGGTCATGTATATCAGTAGATGGTATTGGTCGTCTTCATATCATCGATGGAACATTGAATGTCAGAAAATACATTAAAACCATTCTGATACCAAAACTTCTGCCTTCGATCAGGGATCTATTTATTAACAATGGTTCATTTATTCTTCAGTAAAATTCTACTCCATACCACACAGTAAAGTAATCGGAAGACCGGTATCGTTCGAAGATCAATCAGTTGTTGTCCTGGTCAGGAAACAGTTCTGACTTCAATCATATCGAAAACTTGCGCCATCGTTACAAAACTCTTGTCCGAAAGAGGTACCCATGAAATAAAAACAAACTAATTGAGGATATAATTGTTTTATGGCATCATGTAATAACAAAGGACGAGCTTAAGACTATTTTCAGCTCAATGAAACATTGATGTGAAGTTTTAGTAAGAAATAAAGTCTACCCTACTAAGCGATGATAACTCACTGCTAGGGCCGTGGGTAGCCTAGTGGTTAGAGCATCGGACTCCAGACCGGAGGGCCTGGGATCGATGCCGGATGCCACTAAATACCACCGAGTATAGACGGAGTACGTGCTCGTTAAATCAGTGGGTCCGAAAGTCTTGTGGGCGGTCGCAGCAGAAACTACGAGTGCAGGGGCTGGAGAATATTTCCCTTCAGTTCTGTTTCATCGAGAATTCAATGGAGAGCAAGAGGGCTGTAATTTTGAATTTAATGTTCTATGTGGTAAATGAAGAGCCCTTGGTATACGAATAAGTTTATTGATGACTAAACATAACTTGACAGCACTACACTCACACACACACCAACATTAACACTATTTACAGGTTTTTAGAAGAAATATCGCTTTAAAGCGCACTGCCCAAAGCATCATCCGTTCATTCGATCCGTTGATCGGCGTTCTCGTCATAATTCAAATGGCGCGTTACATAAGTTTTTTCTGGCAACCCTGAAGTCACCAATTAAGTTCGAAGGCACCAACATCCTGGGCCCCGTTGCAATGTTTAATTGCAAAATTACATACATTCTTAGATACTAAATATATGAAATATACACAAAATACTGTAAAAAAATACTGATAAACAATTTCAATAATTAATATAATGCAATACGTAAATGAAATATATGCTAATGAATATAATACATAAATGCAATTATGCAATACAATAATATATATATCGTTATTCATAGATTGACAATTTTACTAATTTATTGAGTGGGCGTTGGTAGGTGCCTTTATTTGTTTTTAAAGTCACAACTCTTATAATATTATCTTTACCTGGGTGCACTTTGATAATTTTTGCAGGATTCCAATTAAGTATTTTTGAAAAAGCTTCATTTTTAACTAGCACTAATTCATTTTCCTTAAATGGTTGCTCACCCTTTTGCCATTTTACTCTTGATTGTAGCCGGTTTAGATAGTCATTTGACCATTTTTTCCAAAATGTTTGTGTTAATTTTTGCACCAATTGCCATCTCTTTAGTCAATTGATTGGTGTTTTTGTAAGGTCGGGTTCAGGCAAAGCAGTTAAGTTCCAACCAAAAAATGAGCTGGAGTAAGAATAGAATCGTTTGGATCGCTAGAAATTTTGGTTAAGGGTCTTGAGTTTAAAACTGCTTCCACTTGGGTTACAAGTGTTACAAATTCTTCATAAATTAGTATTGTGTTACCTATAACTCATTTTAGGTGAGATTTGAGAGATTTTATACCTGCCTCCCATAAACCACCGAAATGGGGAGTAGCAGGCGGATTGAAGTGCCAAACTATACCTTCAGACGCTATGAAGTTTTCAATTTTTTCTTTACCTTCCTTTATGAATAGATTTTGCAATATCTTTTTTAATTCATTGTTAGCACCTACAAAGTTTATACCGTTATCACTAAAGATATTGTTGGGTTTTCCCTGACGTGAAATGAAACGTTTTAATGCACCAAGAAAAGCATCAGCAGAACAATTAGTAACTATTTCTAGGTGAATTGCCTTTACAGCGAAGCAAATAAAAATACATACATAACATTTATATGATTTCTTGTATTTACCTGGATACAATTTAATAAAGAAAGGACCGGCATAATCAATACCAACCTTGGTGATTTGATACATTTACTCGGTTACTGGGCAAATCTGCCATAACTTGATTTTTTGCCTTTGCATTTATCTTTAAACAAGAAATACACTTTTTCAATACCTTTCTTACCTGATTTCTACAATTAATTATCCAAAACTCTGACCTGATGTTAGCTATAGTTGATTCAACACCTGTATATGAAAATGTAAGACATGATAATAATTAATCAACAAATTAGAAATATGACCTTTGTTTAGAATAAGCATGGGATGTTTTTGATTGACAGTTAAGTTGGAGAGTTTAAGTCTTCCTCCAACACGAAGGATGCTGTTCTCATCTAAGAAAGGAGACAAATTTAATACACTACTTTAATTGGGTATTTGTTTACCCTTAAGAAGACACTGGATTTCTAGAGGAAAATGCATAGATTGAACATTTCTGATAAGGCAAATTAAAGCTCGAGATAATTCAGTTGCAGTTAGACTGCCAATGGTTCTTTCGATGGAGGGTTTCTTGCATTTTCTTTAAACCGTAGACACCATGCAAGAATTCTTTTCAGTTTCACAAAAGATGAGCACTTATTGATGATTGGGAGTAATTCCACATTTTGCGTTACAAGACACACTGGATCGGATTTTTTAAACTCACGTAAATATAAATCATTATCGTTGATTTCACTGATATCACAAGGAGACACAACTGGGTTGTCTTGCAAAACCGATGGACATTACGCAATCTTGAATTTTATCAGGATCGATCTCTCTGGATATAATATCCGCGGGATTTTCTTGCGATTGGACGTGGTTCCAGGAGCTCACTTCGGTTAGACGTTGAATTACACTGACTCGATTTTCCCCAAAGAGCTTGCGAACTGAAGGGTCCTTTTTATCCATGCAAGGACGATGGTCGAATCAGTCCACAGCACAATATCGTTGAAGGGAACTTTCATCGATTTGATGGTCTTCCGTATTAACTTAGCAAGAAGCACTGCTGCACACAACTCAAGCCGGGGAATCGTTACCGACTTCAAAGGTGCAATTCTTGATTTGGAGCACAATAAATTTGTAGATACAGTTCCCGAAATATGAAGACACTTTACATAAATTGCAGCACCGTAGGCTCTCAAAGAACTGTCGTAGTACCCATGGAGCTCTATTCTCAGTGCATCGTTCAATAAAATATATCATGGAATGTTCAAGTTGTTAATTGCAGCTAAAGACTTCACAAATCGCTTTCACTGTGTTTCCAAATGTATTGGCAAGGAATCATTCCAGTCCAATTTTAATCTCCATAATTCTTGCATCACCAGTTTCTCCTTCGTAACTACAGGCGAAATGAGACCTAATGGATCAAAAATCCTAGCAGTGGTTGAGAGGACTGACCTTTATGTAAGGAATCAGAGACATCTGCAATGGAAAATACCGAAAATGCTAAAGTGTCCTTTTGAGGTCTCCACATAAGTCCTAAGGCTTTAGTTTCATCAGGAATTGTGAGAAAAACATCTCCATCAGAAACATCGAAATTAGAAAGCAGTTCAATGCAGTTTGAGGACCATTTACGCAACTGCATTCCAGCTCCATTGAAGAGAGATATAAGTTCCTGTTTAAGTTGTTTTGCTGAAGAAATGCTCTAACAGCCATTGATAAGATCGTCCATGAAAATATCAGCACTCACAGCTGAGGCCGCTAACGGATATTTTTGCCCGTCATCCGTAACTAATTGCTAACACTCGTTGTGCAAGAAAGGGAGCACATGTTGTACCGTACACTACTCTATTCATTCGGTATGTTTTGATAGAGTCGTCAATACTGTCCTTCCATACAATTCGTAACAAGTCTCTCTGAGATTCATCTATGAATATCATGCAAAACATTTTTTTAATATCTGAATTCAAAGCGATTTTATTTTTTCTGAATCTCAATAATATCGCGAATAAATCATCTTGAATGACTCCTTCATTTGCCAAAATAGAGTTCAACAACTCAACAGTCGAAGTAGAACATGATGCATCGAAAACAGTCCTAAGCGGTGTGGATTTAGAGTCGGGACGTAATACACCATGATGCGGCATATAATATGAAATTGTCGGTTCAGATTCATCGGATACTTGCTCCATATGTCCCATTTCCAAATATTCATGGATAAAGTCTCGATATAACTGTTTAAGATTTGGATTGGCATCTAATTTTCGCCATAACGCATTTAATTGACGAATAGCCGTTTGTTTTGATTCGCCAAGACAACTAGGTTCCTTTAAAAAGGTCATCTGGACAATGTATTGTCCGATTCATCTCTCCTATGATTATTTACGAAATGTTCTTCACAAAACTTGGCCTGTGAATTTAGATTACGAGGTTCACATCTTCAACCGATTCTAACTGCCAAAATTTAGAAATTAGACTTTCTAACCCTTCTTGTTCAGAAAGAAGAAATCATCGCTGTTTATCATCGGCTGCCGGGAGCCCTCCAGTAACTATGTAATTAAAAACCGAATTTTGCGAAGTTACTGAATCATTTATTTTTATCTAATCTGCCTTAATAATTTTGAAGAACACTTGCGCTCCTAAGAGCATTGAAACCTTCGATGGCTTGTGGAAAGAAGGATCCGCCAACTTAATGTGTTTTGGAAAAGAAATTTTTGATATATCTTAAATTGCAAGACGGAGTGAATGATGATATATTTAGAGCAACGAGAAACTTCAAGTGTTGATTGAAAGAACCATCTTGATTCGAAATATTAGCATTTACAGAACAGTTTATCTTTTGAGCAAGATCGTTAAACCCAGAAACTGTTGAATTTATTTTGTTTCTCTTTAATCCCAATGTAGTTGCACTAACTGAATCGATCAAATTTATTTCTGAGCCACTATCCAAAATAACTCTTACGGTGGTATTCTCAATAGCGAGTTATTGAAAAGGTAACCCACGGATTGGGTAACCCCCGCTCGAGGATAACTCTCGGGTAATTCTCGTTTCTTATTCTCCAACTGACGATTACCGGATCCGTGAGTTATGCGTGGGCAAGATGTTAAAGTCGTTGTGATTGGACACTGATAATCACGTGACGTATGCTTACATTTAGCATTGTATCTTGGCGCGAAACATTCGATCAGCTGTTTTTTTTAACACGCTTTTGAAATGTTGAGTAAAAGAATCGATAATAAGTAAATATTGATCCACATAACGGTCTGAGCACCTTTCCCAGCTGACAAATTGAATAAATAACCAATTAAAATTAACAAGGAATAGATACTTCTAACAAAAATCAAATGTCTATTTTCAGCTTTGACATTATGAAGGTAAATTCCTATTATAGCCCACCCCTTGGCGAAGATTTTTTTTTCAAGTCGAGCCAACATGGCGCCAAGCGCGTTTTTCAAAGTCGAGTTCAGGCCAACTGGGAAAAACATGGCGTTTTGTCCGAAGGAGCAAAAATGGAAAACATTCGAGCTTTAAGAAAATATCCGAGCTTCTGAATATAAGCTTCTGAAAATAATAGGTATTTTTTAAACTTTTCAAAAGTAGGAAAGGGAAAACATTCCGGAAAAAAAAGGAATGGAAAGAGAAATTTTACAGACGTTAAAAAAGCAAATTCAGCAAAATCTCGGCTTCTAAAAATCGGAAATGAAGAGCATTCTAATAAGTAAAAATTGAAATCTAAAAATCAAAAACGAAAAATTCTTTTTTTAACTTTTGAAAAGTATGGATTTAAGAACATTACGAAAAGAAGGAATCGAAGTTCCATTGAGGAAAAAAATTTGTTAGACGTTCAGAACAAATTAATGAAAGATTCAGCTTCTAAAAGCAGGGGAAAAAATTAAGGACAAAAAAAAAGACGGATATCGGAACGACAAAAATCCAAATTTCTTTTTTAACTGCTGAAAAGTAGAAAATTAAGACAGTCTAAAAAATAAATAAGAACAAATTAATGAAAGATTTAGTTTCTAAAAGCAGAAAATTAAGGACATCCTAAAAAAAAAGACGGTTATCCGAACAAAAACGGAAATTTCTTTTCAACTGTTGAAAAATAGAAAATTAAGAACATTCTAAGAAGAATAAATCGATGGTTCGAAGGAGAAAAATTTAAACTTTTAAAACTTTATGAACAAAATACTGAATGATTTAACTTCTTAAAAAGACATAAACATATTCTCTAAAATTACAGTAACGGCTTTTGCCAAAACACGTACCTTTCTTTAAATCATCTGGATTCTTTCCTCCCCCCTTTCGAACGGCATCTTCATAATTTTAACTATTTTTTCCGAAAGCTCCATCCAATAATTACCAGATTTTTACAAAAAATTGAAAAAATTAATAAATAAATAAACCTTGCTTTTGTCTAGAAAACAATAACCGGTAATCGCACGTACTAGCCGAATAACAGCAAAGCATCAAATAGTAACGGTCCTCACTACTCGTGAATAGTTAGTAGGGTTGCCGAAACCAACATAATTAACGGAAATTACTATACTCCGTTTCACCTTAAGTTGGCACCATTAGGAAGGGTAGAAAATGTAACAATCCGCTTGAAAAATAGTTCCAAATTGTTTTGGAATTTAAATGAAAGCAAATGCATAGAAAATTGTTAAAAAGTATCGTGTATTATCGAAATTGTGATTTTAAGGTTATATTTTAAGTTAATCACATCTTAAAAGCATTTATTCCTTAATACCTGTGAACGAATACAGTTGAAAAACAACAATTTGATGAAACTTCACTTGGCTAAAAACCGGTTTTTAAGATTACATCCTTGGCAGAGTTACCTAAGCATTCCCGCCAAATCAACGCCATTCGCTTTGCTATCGTTTATACGTACTATTTTGATATCTCGTGCTACTATCTTTGTTCTTGTTGGGTTTTTTTTTTTTTTTTTTGACATTTTCTTTTTTATAAATGGTACAAATAAAGTTGGTAATATTATCAGAAAATGTGTTTTGCTTGTTAAATGTTATACAATGAGAATTCAAAACTTGTATTATTTCAAAATTTCAATTTATATTTTGATTGTAAACAAGTATAAATATCCTAATCTATTTTTCTTTTTGATTTAAAATTTTCCAGCAACACTTTGGTAGGTTAAAATAGAATGTAGATTATGTATATAATCATTAATTTAAATAATTTCGAAAGTCTAATAATTATTCTTAATTCATGATTTCTATAAAATCTTAGAATGAAAAATCTAGTTTTTTTGTGAAGAATAAATTTGTTAATTGAATCTTAGGCCTCATTAGTCACATTTATCTAAAACAGAACATGTTACTGAACCTTTTCTAATTCCATCTAACAAAAATAATTATACTATTGGTATTAATCTGATTGTATTTATCTCAAAACACCATATACGGGTGAAATTGTCGAATCGGCCACTGGTCCGCCAAATTATGAAAAAACACTAATTTGGCGCGTTTTTGCATGTTGTGTTTTAGAGTAGCAACCCTACTACAACACGATTCGACTTCTCCCTCACTAATACAAAAATCAAAAGGGTCACCAGGTTTGGCGCTTTTATCGATTTGGCGAGGAAACACTTGGAGGGATAAGTGGCCGATTCGACAATTCAACCCATATGGTGATGCACACACATTTATCAATATATTACAATATAGAACAGAAAACAAATGTTACATATACAAAATGTTTACAATTTTTCAGTTTTAGCTCCAACCGAGTAGTGTAGTTGGTAAAAAAGTGGTAACCCGCTTATCTCTGGTGGCGAAATCCGCGAGTTACCCTCCGAAATTGGCGGGTAGAATCGGCGAGTAACCTTTAGATGAATAATCCGTGGATTTGGCGCGATCCGCAATTGAGAATAATGATGTTTCGCCAATCTGCGAGTTACCTCCGGTTCGGGGATAACTCAAGGTTAACTCGCGATTGAGAATACCACCGTTACTGGAATATTATTTATGTATATGATTGCTATGCTCAGCATATATTTAACGCGCGGTGACTCATCTGCGTTCGTTGCAAAACATTGCTCTGTATTGACCTTGGATGATTTGCCTGGCGGGGGTGAAGAGGCAATGGACGAAATTCATGTGACGTCACGATCACGTGAAAACTATGTCACGTGACCACGTGCTGTTTGCTTACTACAGTAGCTACGATTATTTCGTTCTTTTAGTTTTACATTATAATTTTTAAAATGTCTTATTTTGCTCAAATGGTTGATCGATCATTTAAAGAAACGGTTATTGCAGGAAATAAAATCATTTTTTAAAATCTGACTGTTTTGAACTCGTACTTGTTATTTGTCTTATCTCGTACATAATTAGCTATGTGTTAGTGTAACTGAGTTGTTTATTTGGATTTAATAGTTTAAATTTTCATTGCTAAAATTATTTCTGCTTGGTTATGTGTATCCTGTTCTTATAGTTACATAATTAAAATTGATTTCAAGGCCAATTTTTGTTTTAAAAAATAGTTTATGTAACTTAGAAGCTTTTTCATTAATTTTTTCTGTTCAAGATAGTGTTGAAAGTTTTTGTAGATACTCTCAAATGGTATGTTTTATAAAAGATAGTATGGATTCTGGTTTGAGATTTCTGGTTATATTTTTAAAAAATCTTGTGTTTTTTCCAAGTTTAGCGAGAAAAACAATTATTACAAATCAACAAGGAAACAGATTTTCAAATCCATACTAACCTTTTTCGCAGTAACCTATGAAACATAAATCACTTAAAATGACTAAAAAATTTTAAAAATTGGGCATATTATGAGTTTGAAAAGATTTAAATTCTTAATTTTTTTTAAACAGTGAAATAATAGCTGGTCAAACTGACTTTTTGCTTTCAGAATCAACATAATATAATTTGAAGAAGAAAAAAAAATTATATTTTTGCTATTATTGTCTCTAAAAAACATTTTTAAAAAAGGGTACTTTTTAGCTTTAAAACAAAGTGACTTAAGCCAATTTTAAAAAAAACACACACGCCTCAATTACTGGAAATTATTTGTTATGTCTGGTTGTACATTTTTTCTTGTTTGAAAAATTCTTATTTTTGAATACTATGGCCAAAATATGTTCAATTAATTTTATGACCTGAAAAGTTTATGGAATGTCCAACACAATAATCTTGTGATTCGCTGTTTATATATATATATATATATATATATAAATGTTATTCACATCATTGAAATTGTACAGAAATATTTGTTTGGTTTGATAAATTTTGAATTTAATTGTGAATGGAAATTTTATGCGACTATTCATTTATATATATATTGTATTGTATTTTTTCCATCTAATTTGCAATTCATCGTGCTGTAAAAATGAAATTCATTTTCACCAATGGATAAATATTATTAATCAAAAACTTTCATATTAACTCACTTTAATATGAGTTGAACAATGGCTTAAAGTAAACTTTTTTACAAGTTTAAATTGTATTTTGGAACCATCTATTGTTTATACATAAATCATTATTTTCTATTATTTTTATAAATTATATGTAATTCAATAAGAAAAATTTATTTAAAATTAAGGATAATTAAATTGAATTTCTGAAAATTATTTCACTTTTTCTGATGGTACATTCCCTTAAAATTGTTCAATATAAAAGAAGTAGATCAACATGTTATAGGCACTTCATATAAAAAAAAGTATTTATTAAAAATTTTAATGTAAATTTTTAATATAGTACATATTTGCATTAATAATAACTTGTGATCCAAGTGTCGCATACCCATACACATGTTTTTTATTGCGTGATGTTATTTTTATAAAAGTTTTAATTTTTTTGTTTGATGCTTAATATAGCAACTGCTGAAGGTAACTTTTTAATATGCTGAAAGAGCTCTCAACACTTGCTACAGTAATTGCAACTTAAGAAAAAAGTATTAAAACAATTAATACATGTAGAAATAACTCATTATATTTATTTTGCATGTATTGCAATATATTTTGTGTGTTATTTAAATCTCTTACATTCAAAATCAAATTCTGTTGCTAACTGATTTCATTTACATTTTTGTTGTAAACTTAACAAATGTCTTGTAACTTTTTTCTAATTCATGTTTTTCGCAGGTTTTTAAATCAGAATTAATATTTGGTATATTTATATAAATCTATTCACGTAAAACTGTATCAATATTGCAGTGTTATAGAAGTAACATGTAAATTTCTCTACTGGGTTTTTTTATAATTTGCTAAGTGATGCACAATTCTATTTTTAGAGGTTTTTTAAATTTTGTTTACAAATGATACATTAACACAGGGTCATATTTATTTATTCCATTAAACTAAAAAGATTTCCATTTATAGCTGTTCATATTATTTCATGGTTTCCACAAAGTGGGAGATTATTAAATGCTAAGAATTGAATGACAAGTCTTTGAAATATCAATTTGAGTCGTTACATTTCCTTATTTATAAAAACTTTGTCATGTTCAATTTTTGTTATTTTATTAGAATCATTTTAGATTTCTTTATATGTATAAAGTATGTACATGTAATACATTGTAAAAATAAAATTCATTTTCATCAAAGACCTGATCACCAATGAAATAAAATATTAATTTGAATTTTAAAAGTAGGTAGGCAAACTTGACGTAAATGTAATATATTTTATGGACAATTGTTACTTTTCATCTCTAAATGCTGGGAAAAAATGAGAAAATTCATGCATAACATTTTTGATATATATAAATTCCCACCCGTGTGAAGAACGAGTATACGAGCTAATAGCATAGTAGTACAAAGGGAAAAAAATTAAGAACTTTCTATAGTATTCATAAAGCAAACCACAAAATTACAGGATCATTTCAAATATCTTATACTGATAAGCCACACTATTATAAAATATGCAATTCATGAAGTTGTAAAAAAAATTTTCATCAGAGGATAAATATATATGAAATACTTCCCTATCAACTCTTAATATTTTATGTACAAAATTATTTTAAAAAGCTTAACATTGTAAAACAAATACATCTATAAAATCCATGAATCATTAAGAAATATCCATAATTACGAGGGGTGAGCAGAAAAAAAGGTTATAAGTCGAATAAAAAATATTTATTTACAATAGACAGAAAATACAAAAAGGGAATTAAGAGGCATATTCACCTATCACATTTCGTCATAATCACCAAGTCTATTTAGGCATTTATCATAGAGAATGCAGAACCTACTTGTTTAATCCGTCTAGGTAGAAATCAGGTCCTTGTCCATTGAGCCAGTCTCAGTACAATATCGCAGCACATCAGAAAATGATATACTGCGTGCTACCATAGCTCAATCCCAGCTCTGACGAGATTTCAAGCTGAGTTACCCGTTGATCAATCTAAGTAGTTTCTTCAATTCGTGCCGTGGTGATTTCTGTCCTTGCAACATGTTGTCTGCTCATTGCAGATGCGGATACATTTCATTCGTATCACGACTCGCACTTCCAAACAATAACAATTTCCAAAGAGTCTTGCCATTTCAATCTGCATCTTCCTGAGCCATCTGGGTACTTTCACTATCTACCCGCAAACCAGCTGTATACCAAGTAGCACGATCTGTCTCCACTTTTGCAGAAACCATCTTTGTTTTCCGTTGGAACGTAAACCGCTGCAAACACCTGCTTACAAAATGTTGAAGTGCCTCCATCAGGACAAGTGTATGTTGCACTTATAACCTTAAGTTTAAAAAAAAGTATTAAATATTAAAAAGAAATAAATTCTAAAATTAGATTGTAAAATTATATGAGTTTTCGGTATTTACATATTAGTCTACTGGTTAATAAATGTTAAAAGATTTGTGCCAAAGTTAATTTGCAGCTTATTTTATATTCAATTATTTTACCTAAAAACCAAAATTTAAATAAATAAATTATATGAATAAAAATTTTAAATAAGTGAAAATTAACAGTTTTTTTTTATATAAAAACACATCATAAAGTGCTTGATTTAAAAATACTATGCCTTATAAGAAAAATTAGAAACAATTTGGGAGAATCTTAATGTAAACACAACATTTCTCCATATTGAATTTAAGTTTTAAATGAAAAAATTTACATTTCTTTATCAAAATGGTTTGGCATTTCTTGCCTTTACTTTTAATGTGTTGGAATCAAATTAAGATTTACTCATAAATAGCAATAACTATGTAATGACTAAAGCATAATAATGAATATTCATTAAAATAGAAAACAATGCAATTGATATTCAATGCTAATCTAAAATATAAGAATCAAATTATAAACTAATCATTGATAATATAGCTATTCAAAAAATTTTAATTTGTCCATTCACATTTCTTTCACAGAAGTTTAAAAAGCTGCTAAATTTGAATAGTTACCATTACTTTTAATCTTTTAGAATCAACTTATAATTCAATGATAAATAACAATACTAATGTCTTAATAAAACCTATTTTGTTTTTTATAACAATAAAGTTAAACTAAAGCATAAATGAGTAAATAGCAATGCATTCATTGTAGTTTCAGAAAGTATCTAAATTAGAACACAAAATAATTTATAACTTACCTCAGAAGTTGTTCTGATCTGAACAGATGACTTGTACTTTACTCTCTTCGTTTCTGCTTTTACAACGCTTTTGATAAAAAAATTTATAATTCACTGAGCAATCAGGCTCGGTAAGCGACATGTTGCTCACAAATTTGTCATCGAATATAAAAAAAAGAACTACAAAATTAATTGAGAACTAAAATAACTGAGAGCTATATTTAAGTGTATCAAGAACTATGCACAAATACACCAGCTAACACTAGTCGAAGCAGACGAATACCTAATTAGATAAATAAATTACAATAAAACAAAAATTATGTAAAAAAGTTGTTAAGATTATTTCCTAACAAATATATACACTAGAATAATGCAAGAAATGCAATGATATCACATATTTTAATTAGATAAAATTGAAGCTAAAGAATGTCAACAATTTGCTTATACGGTTCTACCACGGTAATGCAAAACACGTGCAATTGTTGCCCAATTTGTCACGTGATTCCCCGCTTGGCGTCTGCCTGGTGTGAATTTCGTCCATTGAGCTATCATCTACGTTCTCGCGATGTAGTTTAGTATTATGAAATTTATTACATATCTTACAACGGGATGTCGACACACATTTTTTATCGGGGTGGAAGTTAAGGCAGTTCGTGCAAAAATGTTATTCTTTTTACATAGTTCATACCTTTCCAAAGGAGAGTGAATTAAAAATGATTCACAATTAAATGTCGGATGCTTATTTTTTATGACAAATCAAACATTCTTTTTGGCCTTGGATAGATTCAACGGAAGTGGTTGGTTTTAATTTTTCTTTAATCAGAAACGATTTCCATCGCGGATTAATTAAACCGGAAGTTGTTTTATTTTTATTGGAACATTTTTCGCCGCGATTTCGAGCGGTTTAATGACTGTTTCTAACTGAATGCATCTTAGTTCCAAAAAGGAAATAAATTGATCTAAGCTGGGAACTTTAGTAGTAGTTAAACTTAAATGAAATAATCGCTGAGATTCTTTATCGACTTTATTGCTTAAGACATGCAATATAATTGCATCAGAAAAAGGATTCGATTCGAAATTTAAATTTTTTAAAGATCTCAAATGATTTCTTACTTTTTCTACGATTGATCGAATTTGAGATGGATTTTCGCTGTTAAGTTTATTTATAGAAAGAATTTCTGCTATATGAATGTCTACTAAAGCTCTTGTATTATCATACCGGACTTCCAAGGCCTTCATTAGTGAATCAAAAGTATCTTGATCACTTTGAATTAGTGACGCTTCATTTTTAAGTGCTCCTTTGAGATAGCAAAGTTTCTGTACTTCATTTAAAGACGGATTATTTGCGATTAGATTCATAAACTTTAATTTAAATTGTTCAAATTCTTGGAACTTGCCACTAAAAGTTGGCAAGGGCTGATCAGGCAATTTAACGTGATTTTTCTTTGAAGTTTTATTTACAGTTTCATTTTCACTTTCATAATTGGATAAAAGCACAAGAAAGCTTACCTTGGTTTCTTCAGCTTCCTCTTGTAAATCACTTAATGTATCAAATGAGTCTTTTAAATTGCCTTTATCCGGAAGGACACAATAAACGTTTTGAAGAATGTCCAATTCTTTAATAATACTTTTTATACTGTCCAGTTTCGATTTTAAGGCGATGCAATCCTTCGTACTGTCCGTTGGTTGAAAACTATTGATGAATCTTTTTACTTTCGAAACTTTATTTCGAAAGGTCGTTTGTTTCCTATTAAGTCAATGATGGTCGTTTTGGTTACACGATTTATTCCTCGTTAAGGAATCGATTTGGTTATTATTCCTTCGTTCAGGAACCGATTTACGATTATATTCCTCGTTCAGGAACCGATTTTCGATATGGTGTGGTGAGAACTATCAATGTTCAATTAACCAGGGCTACTTCAATACGATAATTAAATAATTGACTCGTTGTATCCATTGTCGCAAAAAATCAATCAAATATTGCCTTTTGCAAAATCAAAACAAACGCTCTATTATTCTTACAATAAGGAATAAGGGAAATTTTACTTATCTCTTATCCTTATGCATAGAGCGTCGGTTCAGGTCGGTCCAGGGTTTCATTTTTGATACTTAAAATGAAGAAAAGAATCAAGGTAAAATGGCTTACCTTGTCAATGGAGGGCTGCCACACATCGTTTCAAGTCAAAATCCATGAATAAAAAGTCCTTTTGTGAATTTTATATGTTTTTAATTTCTACAGCACACATAACAAAAATACTCGGGACATTACACGACACTAATTAATCTAAACAAATAACATTTATAAACATCTATATCAACTTTAGTTTCTACCGCGTAGTTTCAGTATGTTTCTTCTACGCGTCCATTTTTAATTCTGAGTCAATTCGTTCCTTTTACAAAGGTGGCGCTGCTGTCGCTTTAAGAAGATGGGAGTTTGTGACACTCTCCCACCTTTGGATTCGAAGATGTAGAAGAATCCAAAACAGCAGTCACAAGAGTAAGAATAAATGTCCTGAAAAAGACTAAAAAACACATTAAAATAACTATAAGAAATAAAATTAAAGTCCATAAAAGTTCAAATATGAGTCCAAAATTAGCATGATAAAAATCATGAGTTCATGATAGTTTATAGATTATCAAGTCTCTTGGTTTGTTTCAAAAGTCTTCCATAACGAGAACGGAGCACTCCTTGCACCTCAAGGATTTGATCTTGATCGAGGCAAGAACCATTCTCTACATATCTTTCTGTTGATGACAGAGTCAGCTGTAGTCACTTCTAGCGGACAGAGTTTCTGAATTGGTCTCATTACACTTCCAAATTGTGTTTTCACTTCCACTACACGCACTCTTCCGTCTTTTCCTTTATACATCCTTGTGACTTTACCTAGAGGCCAGTTGATTCTTTTGTTGTTGGTATCACCAATTAGAACTTGATCACCTTCTTTAATGAACGACTCTCTTAACTTTTGAATAATCTTTCAATATCCCTAGATACTCATTTCTGAAGCGGTTTCGCAGATCTTGAAGCAATTTCAGTCTATAAGCACACCTCTTGTTCAATCTTTTTGAATCTATCATGTCCAGATCTGGAACACCAACCTCTCTAATTTCCTGGAGAAACATAGATGGTGTAAGTGCTGATAGTTCATCAGGATCCTCTGAGAGGTACGTTAAGGGGCGAGAATTCACTAAGCTCTCTGCGTCGCATAACACAGTGACCAATTCTTCTTCGTTCAAACAAGCTCTCCCCAGAACTTTTCTCAAAATACTCTTCAATAATCCTATCAGCCTCTCCCAGAAGCCACCCCACCAGGGTGCAGCAGGAGGACTAAATTTCCAGGAAATTCTTTTTTCTGATGCAAAATTTTCGATTTTTTCCCAATCAATATTCTTTAAAAAATTGGCTGTGCCCACAAGATTCTTTCCATTGTCAGAATAAACAGTGGAAGGGCGTCCTCTTCTAGCTATGAACCGCCGAAGAGCCAGTATAAAGCATTCGGTGGACAAAGATGACACCAGCTCTAAATGCACAGATCGGTAAACAGCACAGGTGGCAAGCACTATCCAGCACTTTTTGTCAGTTTTTAGGAACAAAGGTCCACATAGGTCAATGCCAGTAACTCCAAAGACAGCAGAATCCCTGACTCTGTCTTCTGGAAGAGGAATGCTCAAGGCTTCCAATGGACGGGCAGAAAATCTTCTACACTTGGTGCATTTTCTTATCACGCCTCGCACTGTCTTTCTACTCTTGATTATCCAAAAGGATTCTCTGAGGCATGACATCAGTGTCTGAGTACCTGCATGTTCTAATTCTATGTGTTTGCTCATTATCAATTTTTCGACCATTTGATGCTTGTGGGGCAACAGTACTGGAAATCTAAAAGTCTGTAAATCTTTCCTCGATGCAATTCTAGTTGCAACTCGCAGGAGATCATCATTGTCTTTCACAATTCGCAAGTTCAACTTATCTTCTCCTGAAAAAACTTCTCTCTGTATTTCCTTCAAAATTACTTTTTCCGATGCTTTAATTTCGTCTGTTTCCAATTTTCCCTTTTTCCTGTCAATAGGGTTTCTTTTCACATTCTTACAAAATCGGATGACATATGCCATTATTCTTACGATTTTGTTAAAAGAAGATATTTTCTGAAAAAATGTAAATCTACAAAGGTCTAAAGCAGTAGTTGTGAGTACATTTCTTCTTCTCTTGGAAATGACTATTTCCATATCGGGCTTTATTTCACTAGCTGGCCATTCTTCGTGGGGTAGTTTTAACCAGTCGGGTCCCTCCCACCAATGGTATTTCAATAAGTCTTTAGGATTGCACCCCCTTGAGGGCAAATCTACTGGATTAAATTTCCCTTGAATATGTCGCCAAGCTTCAGGATCCGTCAATTTCCGTATTTCATTGACTCTGTTAGCTATAAACGCAGCCCAATTGTCTTGTTTCTTTATCCAGTATAACGCATTCATTGAGTCTGTATAGAAGAAAGTTGGCACGTTTTTTAGGTTAAGATCTTCTTTCACATTGTAAGCGAGTCTGGCTCCTATGGTACACGCAAGGATTTCTAATCTGGGAATTGTAATCGACTTTATGGGCGCTACCTTTGACCTAGCCTGCAGTAATTGACATTTAACGATACCCTCATGACTATTTCTTAAAAAAATTGAAGCTGCATAAGCAGACTTGCTAGCATCTACGAAGACATGTAGAGTAGCACTCTCATTTAGTTCAGGTAGTTTTCTCGGAATTTCTATATCTTTTAGGTAACTTAGCTCATTAGCTCACTTTAGAAATTTTTTCCCTAAAATATCTGGAAGCTCTGTGTCCCAATTAATTTTCTCCCTCCAACAATCCTGCAAGATTAACTTAGGAACAAGGGTAACGGGACACGTGAACCCAATGGGGTCAAAAATTTGACTCAACATAGACAATACGTTTCGTTTGCTAAGCACGTATTGGTTTTGCTCTTTTATCTCACAAGATAGGGTATCACTATATAAATTCTATTTAAGTCCCAAAACTGAGACAATTTCCTTAAATTCATCATCAGACAGGTTCAATATTGAATTTTCCTCATTACTACCTGGTCGATTATGTTTCCATCCCCTTATGTCAAACTGAGCAGAAGCCATTAATAATTTAGATACCGTTATGAAGGAGTTTAACTCGCCGATAGTATTTACACTCGCGACGCAGTTATCTACATACATAGATTCCCTTAACTTAGCAGCTATTCCCCTTCGGGATTCGTCCGCATTTCCTAAATGGTAACTGATTGTAGCGGCAAGTAAAAAAGGGCTCGCGTTCACTCCGAAAACAACACGACAATGTGAATAAACAATAAGTTTTCTTGGATCACCCTCCTCCCACCATAGGAACCGAAGAAATTTTTTATCAGAGGGAGCATCTTTTATTTGGAGAAAAGCTCGTCGTATATCCGAAATCACTCCATATTTTCCCTGCCGAAATCTGTTAAGAAGCCTAGGGATCAATTCCAAATAATTAGGCCCCTTTTCAATACAATCGGTCAGCGACCCTGAATTTCTTTCTTTGGCTGACGCATCAAATACTGGACGAATTCGAGTGGTGGAGTTTTCTTTAAAGACGGGTCGATGTGGTAAGAAATGGCCCTTTTCCCTAGCAAGTTCCTCTGGTTCAAAAGATTCTATAATTTTCTCAGAGACCCATTCCTTAAATGTATTTTCATACTCCTGTAGAATATTTCTTTTTTGTAAAGACCTTACGCAAGACTTTAATCGTCTTTCGGCAATGTTTCTATTATCCGATAATTCAGGATGAACCGCTAACCATGGGAGTGACACCTGATATCTACCCTCGTCATCTCTTCTTAACGAACGCACAAAATGATCCTTCACCGCTTCCTCAATTTCCGATTTCGACTGGGAAATACTCGGTTCCTTAATTCCCAGCGAATCAAGTGACCGTAGGTCACAAATTTTCAAATCCCTAATATGAAGCGATAAAAGAACTTCACTAGCGCTGCAACCTTCCCCCGTTCTCCCCATTATAGTCCATCCGAAATAAGTATTCATCGCAACGAGTCCACTTGGCAGATTCTTAATTTCCCCTGTAAACAGTTTCCCTGCATAGTCCACACCTATCAATCCGTGGATTTCATTAACGTTACTTTCATATAAACAGAAGTTTTCATTTACCGTTAAATCACTAAGGTCGATTCCAAATTTTTAATTTCTTCTATAAGTTTCATATTTTCTAGTTTTGGAATCGGTGCGCAAATAGTTTTTTGTTCCATTACATTAAGCGCGCAATCGAAACTATTATCTACATTACTCAGATTAATAACATATTTTTTATGTTTCTCTTTTTTCTGCAATCCCCCAAACAACCCATGCACAACAGTTTCATGTCCTATATCCTTTAATTGTAATTTACGCGCCGCGAATTCTGAAATGTAACTACCTGATGAGCCAGAATCTATAATTAATCTAATCATATGTTTTTGTTTAGCTCCTGAGATCTTAACAATAATCGTTTGTAACATCACTCGCTTTCTAATAGAAGCATTACTCAACGCGCTGTCATTATTTTCTGTTTTTGAAAAATCCTCCCGCGCTTTTCCTTTTCCCATGCACATTACAGTCACGTGTCTCCCAGAACATAAATCGCACTTAACATTTGCCCTACAAGACGAAGAAAGATGGCGTTTTTTATTTTTATGATTCAAGCACCTAAAACAAGAACCAGCTCGCTTACAAATTTCTACCTTCTCTTCCAAACTTAAATGATTATTTATACAAGAGACTGCAGAATGTCTATTGGATTTACAAAATAAACAAATTTGATCGTTTTCAATTTTCCTAGACGGAACAGACTCATTAATTAACATTGATGCCGTAGGTTGGCGCCGATATTCAGTATGATTCATTTTTGTTCTAGGTTTCATTTCCGGAATAGAATTATTTATATTTAAAAAGGTTCGTTCTCTTGCAGTGAGTTGTGAAGACAAAAAATCTGTTAATATATCGATTTCGCAATCAGAAGTATTACTCGGTAATTTATTATATTCCAAAAGAAGGTCAAGTGGCAATAATTTTGTTAAAATGGGAACCAAAATACTGGAATAACTATCTTTTTTTACAGATAAACTTTCTAAACTTCTAATATTTTTTTGTATATGATTAAAGAGGCTACGAAAACTTTTGACATCATTAGAGTTTTTTAATGGGCTGGTTTGGAGTAGTTTATCGATGTGTACATTAATTAAAACTTTTTTATTACCGAATCTTTCTTTCAAAATATCAATTGAGTGATCATAATGTTCGGCTGTTAATTCTAATCCGTCGATTAAGCTAAATGCAGAACCTCCCAAAAATTATCTTAAATAATTAAATTTATCAATTTTGCACACATTATCATTCTCGTGAATGGCAGATTTAAATGCATTCCAAAAATTTAACCATTCACTAATTTCGCCATAGAATTTAGGGGTAGTTAATTTTGGTAATTTGATGCGTTCCTTTTCCTTTGTTTGTGTTTCGTTTTGGCTCGAGCTGTTTAGAGATATATTGCTATCTTGCCAAGAATTATTAGCGTTGGATCCTTTACTAATTTTTTGAATTAATTTTCGTGTTTTGAATCGCGTTCTGGTTATTTTTTCTTTATATTCTTCTATACTTTCAAATTCAACTTCTCTATTTGATCAACTTGAATCAGACTTTCAATTTGGGAGTCAATTAATTTTAATTCTTCGCCCCTTTCAGTTAAAAGTTCGATAGATTCTTCTAAATCCTCGACTGTTATGTCTGGCTTTAAGATGTCACTTTCGATTTTTGTTATTTGTTTCGTTACTGCTCCTCGTAAACAACCACGCTTACGTTTCAATTTATTTAGTTCATCTGAATCAGTTTGACTTGGAGATTGTGATGTCATTTTTGTTCACTTCAGTCTATACAAAGTTATTTTAAATCGTGAAATTTATATCAATAATTGTATAGATATCAAATATATCAATTTCTCACAAGATTATTATGTGCGAGAGGCTTTTGTTTTCAAGCATGCAAAATATCATATAAAAGTTATTCTTTTGCACATATAAATAAAATGTTCCCAAAGTACTTTTTTAAGTGGCAGTCCCTGTTCGGGCGCCAGATTTCATTTTTTGATACTTAAAATGAAGAAAAGAATCAAGGTAAAATGGCTTACCTTGTCAATGGAGGGCTGCCACACATCGTTTCAAGTCAAAATCCATGAATAAAAAGTCCTTTTGTGAATTTTATATGTTTTTAATTTCTACAGCAGACATAACAAAAATACTCGGGACATAACACGACACTAATTAATCTAAACAAATAACATTTATAAACATCTATATCAACTTTAGTTTCTACCGCGTAGTTTCAGTATGTTTCTTCTACGCGTCCATTTTTAATCCTGAGTCAATTCGTTCCTTTTACAAAGGTGGCGCTGCTGTCGCTTTAAGAAGATGGGAGTTTGTGACACAGGGATTTAAAACGGTGGTAAACAAAGTCTTCAAATGAAAATAGATCCAAAGGAATAGGTAGCCTGTACTTTTAAATTATTATTTAATAGGAGAGAGACATAACACAGCAACTACACTACACTACACGAATAAAAAGAACATTAATTAATAACAGTTAGATTACATATACTAGAGACTAAAAACTACATCACATTTCCGTTACATCTCTTTTCACTACTACAACTGACATAAACAAAGTGGTATAGTTCTCACGCGCATGCGAGGATTCAGAGTTCAATGAACCGGAGGGTGAGAGAACGTTTCCAGATATATGAAACGGGGGAGAGAGAATGTTACCAGATACAACATCCTTCCACCTTTGAGTTTCTCGAGTTCGAAAAACTCAAACTCGTTCTTTCCGTAGTAGTCCATGTCTGGATCGTAAGTTCTTGGGGGCATCCAATTCAACAGACAACTCCAGGGATATAAGCCGATCTATGGGGCGGAGAAATTCGCCGTTCTTTATCTTCACCTTAGTAAGACGTACATCTCCATCTTTAGAAGTGAACAGTTGAATCACACGAACTAAAGGCCCGTCTATTTTCTTATAGTTATCGCTGGAGACAAAAACTTTTTCACCAACTTGAATTTGACTTTTTTCCTTTTTATGTTTGGATGATTGCCTTAAATATCCTAAGTATTCGATTCGAAATCTTTTTTCTATGAATCGTATCTAATCCTTTGTCTATATTTATATCTCTTGTTAAGAGAAATCGAATCTAAATCATTTAAATTTGGAGTTCCAGATTCTTTTATATCTCTTAAAAACATGGACGGAGAAAGTGGTGTCAAATCATCTATTTCTTCTGAAATGTATATCAAAGGTCGGTTGTTAAGGATATTCCCTACGTCACAGATAATTGTATGTATTCCTTCGAAGTTGAAAGTACTTCCAAGAATTCCTTTTATCATGCCAATTAATCTTTCCCACCAGCCTCCCCACCATGGTGCAGCTGGGGGGTTGAATTTCCAAATAATTTTATGAGCCGTACTGAATTTTGAAATTGTGTTCCAATTGATAGATTTTAATAAATTTTCAGCTCCTGTAAAATTTGTGCCGTTTTCGCAGTAAATTATCGATGGTCTACCTCGACGTGCAATGAATCTTCTTAAGGTTTGTAAGAAGTTATCTGTGGATAAAGATGTAGCCAATTCCAAAAGCAGTGCTCTATAAACAGCACAAGTGAAAATCACTAGCCAAACTTTTTGTCCTCCCTTTATGAGTAGAGGGCCAGCATAGTCGATACCAACTATTTCAAAAACACATGCTTCTCTTACACGATTTTCAGGAAGAGGACCTTCAGGGGATATCTTGGGCTTAGCTTCAAATATTCGACATCTTACACAATTTTTCACTATTTTTCTCACAGTCTTTCTATATTTAAGGATCCAAAAGTCTTCTCTCAAATTACACATTAAAATTTGAACTCCTGCATGTCCTAATAGTAAATGTCTAGAGTGTATGAGTTTTTCTACAATTGCATGATCATGGGGTAATATTATTGGAAATTTAAAGTTTTTGGAATCTTCTCTCAACAAAATGCGAGTTTTTACTCTAAGAAGTCCACTTTCATCTTGCCAAGGTTGAAGGGATTTTAAACGTTTCTCCTCTATTCCTGTAAAGGCTTCCTTTTGGACTATTTTTAATATTAGTTTTTCTGCGCCATCAAATTCTTCGGAAGTTAGCATTCCTAAAGCTCTCTCTGAGCGTTCTATTCTACAATTATCTAAAAATCTGTATATTAAAGCAAATACTCTTATTAATTTTTCATAAGAAGAGAAACGATCAAAAATTTTCTTGTTATCAGTGTTTATTATACTGATTAATGTTTTTCTTCTTTCCGAATTAATTATTTCAAAATTAGGTAATTTTTCAGAATCTGGCCATTTATTCATAGGTTTCCGTAACCAAGCAGGTCCCTCCCACCATCGAGATATGCTTAAGGCTTCCACATTGCATCCTCGAAAAGGCAGGTCGCTAGGGTTCAACGAATCAGGAACGTAATCCCACCTTTCAGGATCACTAAGAGTTCTGATTTCTTTCTCAGGATCACCATCTTTCCACCAAATAAATCTCATGTAATCCCTATCATGTTCATTTAGAGATATCGGTAAGAATGCTTTGCGAATATCCGCAGTAGCACAAATTTTTCCCATTCTAAAACGAGTCAGAACTTCTTCCTTAGACTGCTTTTTACAAGGGTCATTTATACCAAAAGAATCCAAATTCCATAAATCAGTTATTTTTGCTTCATTTACAAAAAGAGAAAGAGTTAAATATGAACTATCCAGATTAATTTCATTTGAAACTTTACCCATGACAGTCCATCCCAAAATATATTGCATAGCAACTAATCCACATGAAAGATGTTCAATTTTGCCTGTAAGTATTTTCCCGGCAACATTGGCTCCCAGTGATAGATGTATATCATTAACACTTTCTTCATACAAACATTTTTCAGATTTAAAACTTACATCACTCAAAAATATTTTCTTCTCTCTTAATTCTTTTAAACAATAAGCATTTTTTATTTTAGGTACAGTCGCACAAATTTTCTTTTGATCCATTACCTCAATTTCTATTTTATTTTTTGTATCTAAACTACTCAATTGTATATTTTAACGATTATGACATTCAGTTTTTTCCGAGCCTCCAAAAAGTCCATGAGTTACTGTCTCTTTACCTATGTTTTTTAATGCCAATTTTTTCGCAACAAACTTAGAAATGTAACTCTTAGTCGAACCACTGTCTATAATTACACGTACAAAATGATTTAATCTTTTATTGGAAATGCGAACTACGAGAGTTTGCAAATAAATTTCATTGAATGTGGACTGATTAGTAAGAACAGTATTTTCTGATGGCCTAGATTCATCAGCCTTCGGATTAATATTTTTATCGTTTTCTTTTTGCTTATATTTAACAAAACACATCAAAGGGGAATGCTTTCCTGAACAATGACAACATGTTATATTAGCTTTACAAAACCGAGAAATATGTTTTTTAGCTCCCAAGCATTTAAAGCAACCTCCTTTCTTTAATAAAATATTTTTTCTTTCATCTAAAGATAAATTATATGCATAATCATAATCAAGACTTTCATGAATGGATGAATCACAAAAAATACAGTTCAACCTTTTTATATTTTGTTTCCCAATATCCGTAGAAATTAGCTGACTGGCGGAAAATTGTTTGGTTTTGTATGATTTATGATTTTTAAAATCTCGCTGTGCTTCGAATGAGGAATTATTAGAGGGGTAGGAAGTAGTGAAGCGCCGGCTACTGGAGTCACAACTTATCAGGGCTGCGCGTTCACGTGATCTCAATGAAAGCGAAAGAAAGTTCAATAAATCATTAACATTGGCATATGATTTTTCATTTTGTAATTGATTAAATTCTATGAGAATATCCTGTGGCAAAGCTTTCAAAATAGTAGTACATAATACACTTGATATGTTTTCAATGCATAATCCTAGACATTCTAGACTTCTTAATTCCATAGAAACTTTGTCATAAAGTTTTCTAAATGCATTAATATCATTCGAATGTTTTAAGGGTTTAATATTTAAGATATTACTCATATGAGTCTGAATCGATAAATCTTCTCTAGCAAAGCGTTCTTTTAATAAATTAATAGCAGCATCATATGTTGAATCAGAAATTGAAAATCCGTCTACCATACTTAATGCTGTTCCACCTAAGTAGGATTTTAGATAGTTAAATTTATCTACTTTATTCAAATGAACATTTTTATGAATTGACGATTCGAAACTATTCCAAAAATTAAGCCATTGATTTACATCACCATAAAACTTAGGAATACATAATTTAGGCAATTTTATTCGTACACTATTTTCTTCAATATTTATATTAGGTTGGTTGACTTGAGTGATTTTCTCAACATCTTGACTGACATTAGCAGGGAAATTTGATACATTTTTATTTAATTCACGAATACGTTTATTAACTCGAAATTTCGTAAGAGTAACTTTATTATTATATTCTTCAGTTTTCGTGTATTCCTCTTTGAATTCTATTTCACCAAACAATGGTTCAAGTTCTTTATCTATACATTTAAGAGATTCAAATTTATTTACTAGTATTTCTAATATTTCTTCTAACTTGTCAACATCTATATGTTCTGTTTCCAAAAGTTCGTGTTCTAATTTAGTTATAGTATTAGTTACAGCAGTTCTTAGAATACTGCGTTTCTTTTTCAAACAGGCTACTCTATCTTTATCTTCCAACATGTTTACAATTCTAATTTCTTATTTCAGTCATACGAGTATACTTTCAAGTGAAATAATTTTCTAATACACCGCTTGAATCCCTGCAGGGATGCCAGATGTCGCAAAAAATCAATCAAATATTGCCTTTTGTTATATCAAAACAAACGCTCTATTATTCTTACAATAAGGAATAAGGAAATTTTACTTATCTCTTATCCTT
>BMAO01024871.1:0-18276 GCA_019973975.1 Trichonephila clavata
TTTCTCATATTTTTCCAATTATTAAACATGCTAAAAGCAGTATACTGATAAAAATAATTTGTCCTTTTTAACTTAATTGTGTATTAATTTTGTGCTGGAAAAAAAAGATTTTTTGGGGGTGAGAAATTTGTGAAAAAAATCCAATACAGATAGAGATTTAATCGTTTGAAAATGTGAGAGGACTTAAACCATTCTAACAAAATGCAAAAAAGTCAATAATATAAGTTTTTAAAAGGACACCGTACTAGGAAGACATAATCAGTTAATGGAAGCAAGCCTTTTATATTCAAACTAACATGAAACAAGATTTTTATCGGATCAAAACTCAACAATCTTCGGACAAATTCTTTCTTAAAAATCTTAAGAATACGAAATAATTTGGCTTTTTAGAGACAATATCAAAGAAAAATTGTAGTTAACACAAAGGCATTTATAAAAATGTTTCCTTATCTTGCAGATCGTTTGGTTCAATCGGTACTTATAAACTATCAAATCAAGAAGTTGAGCTTCAGTGAAACGAAAACTAATCTAACCTAGGAATTGTTGTTTTTTTACTTGATGATAACGCAAATGAAATTTTCAAATTCGCAAAATGGTTGATTCTAAATTTCATTCTAAATCTGCAGATATTTTTCATGCTTCACAAAAAAGTACGTAAATTATTAAAAAAATAAGATATTTATTTTACTCACTCAGTCCTATTCTATATTAAGATTAAGACAAAAAAATTTGTTATTGCATTTTAAAACCAGAAATTTCTACTGTACTTTAATAGTCATTAATATTCTACATGAAAATCTATTTGCGTATTATTTTAAGTGAACTGGATTTTCTTACCGCATATCTCAATGGTATTTATATTTAAAACATAATATAATTTTTATCTCCTAAAGCGCTCAAAGTAATAATTATCATAACAATAAAAGTACACCAAAAGTTAATCATCCTGAAAACTTGCAGAAAAATATTCGAAGTTACTTTTTCGCATTTCACCAAACACTCTGCCGTTATATATTTTTCTTTTGTCATCATATCTTAAATTTCCCGACAAAAGTTGATTTCTTTCCAATGCAACATCATGCACATTGAGCACTAGACAGTCACTAAAAACAGAAAAAAATCTCACAAAAAAATTATCTTAAAATCCCATTTGAAACAATATCGTTTATTTAAATTGTCTGCGATAAAGAATCTTTTAAATGTGAGTAGCAATTTTTATAAAACTATTTCGTTATACTTTCATACGAAGAAATAACATGGGCAGACAGTAAAGAATAAAATTTTCAAGGTCAAGATCAACCTCGCCAATATGCATGATACCAAAACGATCTATCACGCATACTTTATAGCTATCTATAATATTATTATTATAAATAATAAAAAAAAATATACTAAATTATTAAAATTTTATAATATATTATATATATATATATATACCTAAAACATTTTAAAAAGTCTGTTATTTAAATTTTTACAACAGAGGAATTGGAATCATCTCAATACAATAAAATAATTAACACACATCCCAATCGATGCATCAGTGAAATAATGTATTTTCAAATGCGTGAAAATCATTGCATATGATATTCACCCATTAAATGAAAAAGTGACATTCAAAAAATAAAATTCAGTATACTTTACTATTAATACAGTATAAATAATAATTCATGGAAGTCAATCCTGATTTATTAAATTATCTGTTGTTTATATGATTGCACTGGAATATATTGTATTTCTTAATTACAGAGCACTCATTGCTGAATAATTACATTATAAATAAAATATAATTTCAAACCGTGGAGCCAAATATTTAAAAGAAATAAAAGTTTCTCATCATTATTATTATAATTATTAATTATTGTTAAATTATCTAAAAAAATTAACAAAACATTTTTGCAATACTCATTTATAATAAGTGCAAAAAAAGACAAAAGGTACTTTCAATTAACTAGAAAAGTATATAACATCAAACACCAAACGATATTCTATTATTCGTATTTAAACTTTTATAATGCAGCATTAAAATTGATGATAAGTATCATAAAATATCTTGGAAAATTTCCATCCTCTACCGATAACTTAAAAAGAATAGAGATTTTAAAAATTATTTCTAACAAAGGGACAGTGCGTGTAAATTATAATCCTAGATTAACTTTATTCACATAATATTTCGAATCAAACAAAAACTATATTTTTATAGCGATGTCATTTAGGAATCATGCATTGTTCAGCCAAACATTTGACAGAAAATTTCAGAATTGACTTGCGAAAAATTTTTAATTTTACTTAAACTTCAATCAAGTACAAGTACTTTGAGTAAAGTACTAGTATCTATAAAAACAATTCCAAACTATCCCAAAATTTTTACTGTGCATTATATTTAAAACGTTAAAATAATTTTTTAAAAACTGACTCCTCATCCTCATAGAGCGCTATAGAGAAAAGTTACTTTAAAAATAAAAAAGCACCCTCCATACATTACTTAAATCAATTTTTTCGCAGGTACCTCCTCAACAATCGATAAACAGTTTTTCTTAAGCGTTGTAAAATTATTGATGCATTCCTTTGCTTTGGAAGGAAAAAAAATCCATTTTTTTTTTCAGAGGTTTTAGAATCAATTATTCTGTTCAAAACTGCAAAAATTAATAAAACATAAAATAATTGCCTGCAATGTTGTTCAATTGCTTTACAATATTCTTGCCCAAGAAATACATGTGTTTTTAAGTAAATGACAGTTAGGGGTCAAAGTAAAATTCTTATATATTCAGTACCTAAACTACGTTAAAATATGTATTAAAGTTTACTTAAAATCCAACGAAATCTACATTGATACAAAACTTTAATTGCATGTTTTTAAATAATTTTAAAAGCAAAAAATATATACTTTTTTTATTTATATATACACTGAACGCTCAATTTTTATATCGAAATAAAATATTTATATAACATTTTGTATTGTTAATGGTAAAAAAAACATATACGTTTGACGTAAGATAAGATCTATCTACTTTTTGTATTTAATAAATGAATGATAAAAAAATGTGACCAAAAATAATATACAAAAGAAAGTTGTAACAAATTTAAATTAGTGCGAAATTCATTAAATTATTTTCATTGCAAAAATTCCACTTTTTATAAGAAATACTCCTTTTTAGACAAATGTGCAATTTAAAAAATAACTTCGTTTGATTTGCTTGACATTTTCCTGTATGAGCATAGCCGAATTTTTTTTTTCCAAAATTTTCACTGCTTTTAATTTATTACTTGTTTTTAAAGAAAATTGAGTGAAAAAAGTTTATTTTTTCACAGTTATTTTTCTTCCAAAAAAAAAATTTTTAATACGCCCGAATATTCAGATATGTTTACAAACACTGTATTTGGCTTCATGCCCATAGTGAGAATAAAAGCGCAACTTGTAGAATTTCTCTAAAATAATTGTTTAAGTTTTCATACCACAAATAAAAAAATACAAACGAAAAAATTACAATTATAGCAATAAAATTCATTACATAATATTAACTTTTTTATCAAAAAACTTTTGTATAACTTTTAACAAAATAAAACTTTTTTTTTTCTTTTGCAAAAACAAAACATTCATTCTAACAACCCATTAGTTACATTGCATGAAAATTTGATGCAATTTATAAGTAAATAATAAGTAACAGAATATGACCGACCTGAGGTCGTCAGGACCCGCCAGGGCAACAGCGTCAACAATACCCACTATCCGGGGACATGCATATGCTCCTCGCGATGTCGAAGAGCTGCTCTGCCGAACTATCCGATCCGACCTGACCGAGAGGGAAGTGTTTCTTTCAAGCGCCACCTGACGGAAGATGAAAGTACTGAAAAGTACCCGTACACTATCACTGTACTGCCACCTGTCGGTATCAAGCATTAAGTGAGTTAAGCTCTTCAAGGGAAAAAGTTATGTTTTCATCGCCACCTGCTGTTGTGGAAATTTGATAGAGGCCTCCTTGTATATAAACAGACTTATTTCCTGATCGATTGTCATCGTATCATGTCTACGTTAGTGTTTGGGATAAAAATAAGAATTTATTCGGTTCAATACGAAAACAAACTGCGAAAAAGTGGGGGGAAATAATTTAGGTTATTTGATTTGCTCTTTGGAAAGAAAATTGAATAATAAAAAATTAAATTCTCCCATTTTCAAGTTGTTCTAATCTAAACTGCACTAAAAAGAAAAAAAATTCTAATTGAATACCAAAGCATAAGAATCAAATGAAACGTGCTTTTTGTTTCTTTCAGTAATGTTGAAAGGTTGAATTTTACACACTAATAAAATATAAAAGCTGTGCTAAGTGTAATTGATAATTGCAATTGACTGTTAGTGTAATATTAATAATATTTATGGTGTCTTTAGAGAAACACATTTACCTCCGACAAAATCTTTCTTACCAACTTTTTCTTTAATTGATTGAAAGAAATATTTGCTGGTAATGTTTTTAATACTACATTAGTGTCCATATCTATTTTTAATTTGTTTTTTGTTGCAATGTCAGCTCTTTTTAGATAAATGAGAAACTTTTTCTCTGGGGTAAACAAAAATAATTGATTAGTTCTTTGTTTTGATATATGAGATAGATGAAAACATCTTTCAAAATCTTAAGCACGTGTTTTATACACATATATAGTCATATCCTTATTAAAAGCATTCAATGTTTATAATGCATGAAAGATAAGCTTTTATGTGTTTTTAATAAGGTCATTCAAAAATAAACAAACTTTATTTAGTTATTTTCTGGTACTTTAAGAAATTGTTCGCTTCTTTCATATTCGATCATTTTTTCCCTCCTTTTTCCCCTGTTATATAAATGGCTCTTTCTTTTACATGTTTAATATTTTTCTATTTTAATGCATGTGAAAATAAATAGCTATCGCAGTGTTATTTTATTTTATTTTATTTTATTTTATTTTATTTCTTTAAATGAATCTAAATTAAGATGTTTTCACGACTGAAACTAAAAACAGTGTGAATTTCTGTATTGTTACGAATAAATGAACGTAATATAAGTTAAAGCAGTGCTTCTCAAACTTTATATAATTGTGACCTAGTATTCAATCCTAATTTTCATCACCCATACCATTCTTCCATACCATAATAATGCATTGAATTCAATAATGCTATACATACTTTGACGCTAAAGCGACAATAATTAACCTCTTAAGTGACCTCAGCGTATATAAATGTCACGCTCAGCCAAAGCGTTAACTGCTTCGGACGTATATATATACGTCTTTCCGAAGTACAATCCTTTCTCTGTGCACTGCTCTCCATAAAATTATTCCGAAGGATTTGGAATACAATGAAATGACCTTGACAATGTTTGCGAAGGATTTACTTGTTTCAGAGGATTTGCTTATTTATTCCCCCCCCCAATAAGGGAGACCGGATCAAAATGACTATGTTAACAATTTTTTGTTGTTTATTAATTTATTTTTAAGGATAGTAAAATTAATTTTACATGAACTGTTACAGTAGTCCTTTGTAGTATTAAAATATATTACCATTTAGTTTTTCAAATAAAAGAAGTGAAGGATAATTTTGTTTTTTCATAACCTTAACAAATCGTAATCTTGCCCCAGTACCGGGATAAGATGACTTTAGACTTGGGGCAAGATGACAACACTGAAAAAGATTGAAAATATTTTATCTTTTCAATATGTTACATCAGGGACGTCTTAAGGCATGGGCCAACTGGGCCCGGGCCCAGGGCTACCACCACAATGGGGGCCTCGTCTCGTTCTCGACTTAGCCTTAATAATATAATTATTCGAATCATTTCAACGGTCAAAGGTTTTTTTCTGATCATATTCTTTGAAAAACTGGGAACTTCGGCCGATATGGTAACTGGGTATATGTGATGACCGTCAGTTTGTGCAATAGTAAATCATGCATATTTGTTTTCAAGTTACCGTTTGTACAAGTGTTTGATAACGCATACAATATAATATATGCATTTAAGAATCATGTGTGGGGCCTACATATACACATGTGGCCTACATATGTGGGTAAATCCAAGGGTCTGCATTTGCGTAGGGGCCCAGGGCCTCAAGGAGTCTTAAAACGCCCCTGTTTTACATGGTTTAACAAATTATAACTGTGTTTTTACATCTTACAAAGTATCAAACTAAGCGTAATGTATTGTAACGTAATGTTGAAGTGTTTAGTCGCGCAGCTAACAATAGTCACAAATAAAAATGCCATTTTCATAATTGGAACATTCTTTATGCCACCACTCTTGGCAATTACAGCACTGGATCCATTCTTCTGTTGGAGGGTTCCTCTTCACAAGCAGGACATCTTATAACACCGCCCTTTGAAGTTGATACAACTGGAATGTTTGGCCTGGATTTTATAGACTTAGGACTAAAGGAACTTAGTTTTAGTTTCTTACTCCATTTTTAGCTTCACGGGCTTCTTTTTTTTTTTTTTTTTAATTCTGTTCTTCCTTCTGCTTTTCCTTTTGTTCTAACATTTCTTTGATAGGTGTGCTTTGAGAATGCTTGAGCTCAGTTCCTTGCTTTTTCTTTTTGCTAACGTTATGTTACTTTAGGCTAGGGTTTGCAATCCCGTGTCATAATTTCAATCCCGGGATTTGACGATCTATTAAAAATACTTACAATTAGCATAGTTAAAATTGCATAATCAAACTAAAAATTTAATTAAAAATTAATTTAATATTATTTTAATGAAACAAATAAACAAATTTATTCATCATAAAAAACAAATAAAAATTTTACATAATGAAATTTTTAAAAAAAGCATTTTTTTATTTCTTGTGTTTCTGTAAATAATCTCATAAAAACACATCTCCTCCAGCTTTTCATATTTAGAACGGCTTCTTATTATTGTTACACATTGTCCTGCTGAAGAAAATGCCCGTTCGGATTCTTTACTAGTAGGTATTATCGTCATTAAATAGGAGTATGTTCTTTTCAGGTCGTCACCACATCTCTCTCCATTTTTAAAAATAGACATATCTTTTTGAATTTTTAAAGACAGTGTCTCAAATCTAAAAGACTGCTTTGGATCATATACCTCTTTGATAACTTTATTTAGTTCTTCTGCTACACTTAATGGTTTTTGTATATAAATTGATCCGGTTATTGAATCAGAATGTGAATCAATTTCAAGTGTTACCTCATTTGAAATTTAAGATCCAGTTGCATGAACTGTTAGTAATGCAATTGGATTTTAAGTTTCTTAAGTCTTCCAAGCAGGTCTGCTATTAATGAACGGCATTTTAATGAAGAAGGAACTGTGACAAAATCTATTCTTGTGATGTTGCTTATATTATTGTGTAAATATTGCAGTAAGCCACTTAGATATTTGCGACGTTCTCCCATACTGTGCATATATATATATATATATATATACAGCACTTGCAATTGAGCAAAAAAAAACGTACATATTTCATGAACAGAATATAAATTTTTGAAAAATTAAATCTTAGAAAATTTTTATGAGAAAAAAATTTTAAACATAACTCAGACAAAAATTAAATCCCAGAATTAGTTATTTTAATCCCGAGATGTCGGGATTGGAAAAAGCACCGGGATCCCGTGGCTGAAACTCTACTAGATATCTTCCAAAAATTCTAAATGCCTCTGTCCAAGTTAGCTGACATCGGACATCCCGAGGTGGGAGAAATGCCCGTTTTCTGATCCTACTGGCGATGGGGAGAAGGTAACAGAAGAAAAGAAGAGAAAACATATCAAATTTCATGGTTTCACATACACACCCTCCTCGAATCCTTCAAGGTTCAACACATAAGAAAACAAACATTAACGTATACAGTACAAAAAAGTAAAAAAGATACATTTTATGTTATACGAGATTCACAATACTTTGATAAAATTTCAAAATATAATTCATACAAAAATTAAATCCTGGGATTAGTTATTTTAATCGCGGGATCCCATAATTTGAAAAACCACAAGGATCCCGGGGCTGCAAACCCTACTTTAGCAATGGTTTGAAATAGAAAACACTAACAGGTTTCTTTGATGCATCGGAATCAGCATTTGACATAAGTTCTGGTTCTTCTGGAGGATTCTGTTTCTTCTGGATCCTACTACTAGGGTTTGAGGATTAGCACTATTATTCTGTTTCATCGCCAACAGCATCATGGTCAGTAGTTTTTGCCGCAGCATAGTCATGTTCGCTAAACACAAGAAAATTATGAGGCTTGATCCCACATTCTTTGGACCCTTTCAATGGCATTTCCAACTGAAGCGGCTTTGAAGTAAGTGGTGCTCAAAAGCTCACCAATATTTTTGTCTGGAATAGTTTCTTCTGGATGAGTGACCATAAAGTTGTCACATTCTTGGCTGTAGTAGGTTTCTAATTGGTCGAAAAATGACACAACAAATGACTGGAGATGATGTGATGTGTGGGGCGTAACCCACCTATGATGATGTTTTTCGCTCTGCAATAGAAGATAGCCTGCAAAGTTATGAGTTTTGTGATTGTCAATAATCAACAGAGTAGTTGGTTTCAGATGAAGATAAAAGTGTTTCAAAAGAGAAAAAGGTTCTTTCTTTGTTCCAGCCGTTATTACTATAGTAGCCTACAGTTCCTGTTGGCGCTCTTTCTACAAGATCAGGATGCATTCGCTTTCTAGCAAAGAAAAAGTGGCAGGTAAAAGCCAGCAGCTCTAATGCAACAAATTATTATTACATTCCTTCCTCTTTAGGAGGGCCTAAGCGGATGGCAAAAATGTCTTAATTTGGTCGTCCTCTTTCAAAAAAAAAAACCTTTCCCAATCCGATGCACCCCTTAGCTCTAGAAGAGATAGAAGCGCAAGGTCACGTGGACAAGCACACAGGCAAACAAGTCTTTATAGGATATAATAGAATTGACAACTAAGTTAGTTTAATAAATTATGAAACATGGGGCAGGATGACGGGCTCGTCATCTGCCCAGGACTGTCTGTTAAAAAATATTCGTTCTCATTGTTATGAAGGAAGGCAATTAATTGATATTCATTCATGGTAATAGGTAGTATTTAAACCAAGTTACTCATAGATATCAAAGCGAAGCGATATGTCTTACCTGTATCTGTAGCAGAGCTTATTTACGCATGCATGCAAGTTATATCATGGCAGCGGAAAACAATCAAAGCTTCACAACTAACACAAAAATGGTGATTTCTGCGTTTCTATACTATTGTTTAAAGAACAGCCAAAAGGAGAGCCAGTAGTGTTTGTTTGATGCTGCTACCTAGTGGAATACGGAAAAATTAAGGCATTCGTCATCTTGCCCCGGTCTCCCCTACATTACATACGCGTGCCTACGTGAATAACGAAAGCATCGCGTAACTTTTAATCGGCCGTTAAGGGATTAAATATAAACCGTACAAATTATCAAGATTAGTGTTAATTTTTGTAAATAATTTTGTGCATGACAAGCCCATGGGGTCATTGGTAATTATTAACTTGGTATTGTTAAATTAATTATAAAATACTTTTTGCAGTACTGATGCATTTAAAAGTGTATTATATCAGTGTGTTTTTATTTTTTATTATGTCAAAATGTATTTGTTTGTTTACTTTCTGTAAATTAATATTATTTTTAAATAATATTTTGTTTTCGTCTTTTCAATATGCACGCACCCCCCTCGTAGATTTTTCACGCCACCCCCCTAGACGGGTGCTGCCCACAGTTCACTTAAACGCTGAATTTATTTCTCATTCACTAAAAATAGCAATTTTTTCGTGGCATCCTAAAAAAGTCGTACTTAAATATAAAATCGATTATTTTGTTGAAAATGGATTAGAGATAATATTTGGGGTATTTCACAGTTATTTCCTACTTTTTGAAATGATAAAAGCAAAAATAAAGCAATAACCTCTGTGTTCCTTGAACATGAAAATCCATATAAATATAAAAGAACTTATAAAAAAATTGAGATGCCATGATGTGTTTCGTAGGCCTCGATCTGATGTTATTGTCGATCGAGTGGGGTAAGTAACAACACAGTTATATTTATTTACATAAAAATCTTGAAAATACTAATAAGACTTAATTATTATACGAAATATGAAAATAAAAATACAAAAGGAAATTGTTATAGCAAGTCAAAAGTAGATGTAAGAAGAAACACATTGCCAATTTAATAAACTTGGTTTTAATTAAATACCAGAGGCAAACACCCGGAAAAAGAGGGAGCAGAATTTTGCAAGGACGTGGGCGTCATTATTATTATTATTCCCAAGCTCCCCCTCACAGCGGGGGCGACTTTCATTCCTCCTCCTAGGAAACTTTCAGGGTGAAAAGTTTTAACCTTTCCACCATACTTACCCACAGGAAATAAGTAAACTGGGTTTGATTTATAGTTATTCTTCTGCTTTTTAATAATTATTTTATACAACTTTTCTTAATTTATTTTGGCTTATTAACCAAAACAATAAGTTTTATATCTAATTTTCCTCTGCTTTTTTCTTGGATCTTCTCCGCTCTCCCTCCGTTCCTCTTCTTGTTTATATGAGTAGTGTAAATGAGTTTAAAGCTACAAAAATGACGAAATTTTTATAATTGCATACTTATCATGTTAAATTTTTAATATCTTTGTTACATTTTCTGTGACGAACATGATTTAAAGTACATATTTACAGTATCTTGACAAAAAAAGGCATGAAGCACACTTCGCTATCACTTTTTGACCTTGTTGAACTGCATTATTTGCACTCTCTTTATATGTTTCTTATTTGTTACAGTCACAGTTGTCAATACATTATAGTTACTGGGATATTTCTTTATCATTCTAGTATTTTTATGAGAATTTCAATCAGCTACTTTCTAAATTTCTTTGGAAAAAGACATCCATCATGCAGCTTATGTTGTTTGTAATAAAGATTTACATACATAAAAAGCTCTATCGAAGAATGTTTCTCAAACTGTGAGGCGTGTCCCTAGGGGGCGTGAAAATTCTACGAGGGGGCGCGAGCACATTGAAAAGTCGAAAACAAAAGATTATTTTAAAAAGTATTAATTTACTGAAATTAAACAAACCAAATTCTCATTTTGTCACAATAAATATAAACTACATGTTGGAACTGGAGCCCTCGAGCTCAAGGGGGCCCTAAGCCAAACTTGAGATAATTTCTCCCAAAATTAAGATATAAATATAAAAGGCTGCAATATAATCATAATCAGGACAATTCAGTTGAAAGTACTTTTGAACTTGTAGGGGATTCCCCTTCATTCTGTCCATTGTTTGTTTAGTGTTGCGATTTTTGCTTATTGAAAAGTTTATACTATTTTCAATTTTTTTCACTTTTCTATAAACTGTTACTTTAAAGTTCCATGAAAAATCCCACCATACTTATTATTATATCTTAAAAAACCTACAGAAGGGGCACAATTAATTTCCCAGTTACATTCTCTTTTTAGTAACAATATTATTCATAGTAAGCTAGTTTCCTGTTTCAATACTTCGCATTTTCTCGTATCTGCCATAGACTGATGAAAGTTTGCCCCCCAACCCTGCCGTCCTCTGCTCTTTTACAAAAGTTTTTATTAATAATTAAAAAGCATTGTATTGTATTTTCTTGTTCATACATATTTTTGTATTATTTCCTGTCTATCTCGGTGGACCATTTTGTAGCTCTAAGCTCTCTCCTGGGTGAGTTCTATTCTCCCAAATAAATAGCCAGGGGTTCTCCAATGAAGTTTTGTAGCGTAGCATTAGATTTCTCCTTCCTTTTAACGTCAGTAAATACTCGAGCACATACGAAACGTTTTGCATGAATTTAAAAGCTGGAATTAGGGATAAAAAAAAAAAAGAAGAAACCCAGTGGTGCGCTTAAGTGCAAAAAAATGCCAAGAAAGAGAAGATAGTAAGCAAAAATTGTAGTTTTGTATATTTAAAATATTCATATATTTTTACATTTTTATTTGAAAAACTCCAACCAAGATAGGGCCCTCATTTTTTTAACGCCAAGGCCTTTGGATACCTAGCTAAGCCACTGTTTATAATTAATCCCTTAACTGCCGATTAAAAGTTTCGCGATTAGATCCCCAATGTTTCCCATCTAGGCGCGTGGTATGTGATGCATTAAAGGGGAGATGAAAAGCAATAAAGTAAAAACCTTCTTTGAAAGAAAGAAATTCTTCGTAAACACTGTCAAGGTTGTTTTATTTCATTCCAAAGCCATAGGAATAATTTTATGGATTGCAGTGCACAGAGAAAATCGTACTTCGGAAAGACGTATACATACATCCAGGGCAATTAACACTTTGACTGAGAGAGACGTTTATATACGTCCGGAACAAATGATGCTTTGACTGAGAAAGACTTAAAAATACATCGGTGGCGAGTGAGTGAGTGAATATTAACGTCCCATTGTTCAGCTACACGAGTGCTTTTGGGGACGGTAAGCGTAATTTTGAACCATGGTCAAGTGACGTGGACGACACCTGAGCTGGTACTCCCTCTCCTAACTACTACACCACACCTACGGGAGGAATACATCGGTGGCACAAAAGTAGTTAAAGTCGTACTGTATATTGCGTCAGATTATAGTATTATTGAATTCAATGCATTGTTAGTGTATGGAGAGGGAGGGGGAGCGATAAAAATTCTGATTGAATATTGAGTCGCAAATATTGAAAGTTTGAAAAGCACTGCTCTAGTGCATAAATTGAAGCCTTCTTAATTACCAAGTCATGTGATAAGCTCTGATAAAATTATAAAAGTGTTAAAATTTTAAAAAAACCTAGTAAAATGAAGTTTAAAACTAAATCGCGTTTTAAGTTTCAATTTATCTTTATATTTATTTAACAGTCTGTCCCTTTTATTCAAATGGATCATCTTTTGACTGCACGCAGGCTGTAAGTCTTTCGTTTGAGGCACGCGCTATTCAGCCTCCCTCCCCCCCCCGGAATTTCCATTCTTTCTTTTTTTCCAAGAACGTTTAAGGCTGTTAAAATAAAAATGCCGTTTTGGGGACAACTTCACCTTCAATAATGACAGCCATTTTTGTCAAATGGATTAAAATCCCGACGGCTTAAATGCTAATCTTTTCGATCTATGAAATCTGACACACTCTCTTTCAAACATCGTTGGGTCCACTTTTCACGATAGCACGGGATTGGCTGTTGAGACATCATGCCGCACACCACGCTTCGATGGGATTGGGATTTCGAGGTGATGTCATGTCCCACGATGACGCGGAATTCGGCAGCGAACAATTTAAGAACGTATATTGGTTTTAGATTCATCGGTTCACATATGTTCTTTGCTGGCAGCATTGAATGCGTCCACGTTACAGGGTCTAGCAGTCACTCATAGTTGTTCAAGCATTCAATTTGACAGTTTTGTGTCACTTGTGTTTTTTGGATTAAATAGTCATCTGTCATATTTTAAAAGAAGGGTGCAATGTTGAAAAGAAGTGTTTAGAAAAAAAAACATCATTTTCATACAGCATGGCCAAATTCACGCCACTGGGTGAACCGCAACACCTTATAAACATTAGAAGCATTCCGTACCATGGAAAAGTCCACCCACACCCCTGGTTTAAAAACTTCCCAGAACAATTTCACAACAATTCACCCCCAACAATTTCACAATTTTAGAGTATTAGGATGCCTTAACAGCCTTGTTAAAGGTTTAACGTGTTCTTTTTTTTTTTTTTTTTTTTTTTTTTTTTTTTTTTTGATGCAGAGAAATATCTGCAGTATGCTTCTGTTCGAAATGTTAAAGCTTTAACTGATTTAGAACAACATGCGTGGAAAGTTAAGATTTTTTGAAAAATATAGCAGACAATCTCCAAAATTGAAATTTAAAATCGTTTGCAGCGTTTGAGTCACAGCAAACGATCTCAACTTTTAGTATCAGAACTTATAGCACAACTAAGTATGTTATATTGCAGAATAAGCCCAAATACTATGTCCTAATTCTCTCATTTTGAACATTTTCACTGATAGTTACTTATTCAATTCCTACTATTAGTTAACTCTCCCTATATATATTTATATATCTTCTCAAATTTTCAATCGGTTAGGAAATACTTTTTATCCATCCACTCCAGTTCAAATTCATTTTCCTAAACTTGTAGTGGAAAACACTTGATGTTAATACAAAGAGAAAAATTTCAGTCGATATTACTCCTCTTGATGACATCACCATTGGATAAAATAGCTTTTGTTCAAATTGTGATGAAGATTTATCTTAACCAGAATAATCATATGCTAGTTAGAGGTCAGCATTTCTTTTACACTGGTTTTAAAATAAATTTTTACCTATTATATTCCACTTTTATTAAAAAATATAATTACAAATTTAAATGTTAATTTAAAAGGGGCTTTGCCACTTAATATTGCGATTTTGTCATATGTATGTACATATTTAAATTAATTGTAACTATTTAATAAAAATAAATAAAATAATTTTTTTTTGTTGACCTAAGAAGAAATTGACTTGAAATTTTTTTATATTACTTCTTTTTTATTAGTAGTGTTTATTCAACATATAGCTTTATCATAACGTATCACGCATCTTTTTTATTCATTTTTTTTTTTTTTGAAAACTCGGTAGAAAATGAGGATTATCGATTTGCTCTGTTTGGATACATATGAAACAAGAGTCATATCCAATTAAACCAACCAAGTTCACGAGAAAATTGCGTTTTTATCATGATGACTGAAATTCACAAAAAGTAGGGATTTTTTAATGAGAGTTCCAACGATAGTTAATATTTTCGAATAGTACCTTATGCATATGATGGTTACGAGTTTGAATCGATTGAATCGATTTGAAAAAATCACGCAAAATGTCCTTTTTTTCTCTCACACTCTTTTGTTAGTAAAAAAGCAATTCTAAAGTCCAAAAAAGTTATAAACTAAATAAATGTATCTATTTCAGGAAAACTTCAGAAATAATTAAGACCCATGGGAGCCATTACGAAATAAATTATAAAAATCAATCGATTAAACCCATTAAGGGTTAGAAAGTTAAATTGCCACTGAATTTAAAATAAGGTTTCTGTAAATGAACTCGTATGTACTTAAATGAAATATTGTTGGAATTTTGTAGTAATATTAAATACCTAAGAATTTATTATTGAAATCGTTTTCTTACTTTTTGACTCAGAATCGCTTTCTAAAGAAATTTTTTTTTTTGTCGAACGATGGACTAAAAAATGTTGATAGGTAATTTTAAAAATGACTTGGAAGATATTATATAAAGCATATTCAATAAAAAAAAAGAAATTTGCAATCACTCAGCTTTTGTCAAATCAATATTCATGTTAAAAAAATTTCGACATTAAATTAAATAATTTACAAATTTGAGTTCTGCACTTAAATTCTAATAAAATCGTAAGTAAAATTTTAATTTTTTTTTATTGATTGATAAATATTAATTACTCAATAAATTTTCCATTTTTGATGATTTTTAATATAATATAATATACTTGGGCTATACATAAATTACTGACTTTAGTCCCCACTCGTGGTAAGTAAACTTCACATGATAGCGAAACAACAAGAAATAGACACTTTAGCACAGTGACTTTGCAGAAAGCCCAGTTTACTTGTGGTGTCGAGATTCGATATGGGAACATGTGCGTAACATTTGATACGTTGCAAATCGAAACAGGAACTGAGCGAAAAACATTATTGTCAATTCTTCGCTTCTCGAAAGAGTGTGGGCGTTATGGTTGCCTCAAGCACTTACGAGTCAGCAGAAGCGAAGTAAGAATAGCTTCTTCGACAAAATAAAGGATACGATGGGCAATGCAAAGGCAAATTGTGAGCTATTGTCTACTTTCTGGTGCACCTATACTTCCTCTAAATTGTTCCCTTAAGTAATCCAGAAATTCCCAGACAAATGGCATAAGTGCACTGATATATATAGGGGAGATGTTTAAGTAATTTGTTATTCAGATTTTAAAAATAAATTATTTTCTACCAAATGACTGCAATTTTTTTCTACGAACCGAGTTTTCAGTTTTTATTAGGATTAAAATAGTTTGGTGAGAAAAATTAGATTAACTTCAATCATGAAAATGTATTTGTTGGCAATGTTCTTAATGTAATACATTAAAAAATTTAAAAATAAAAAATTTCAATTTTTTATATCATTAATGGCCTAAATTCATGTGACGTCATAATCACGTGGTAACGACCACCACGTGTTTCTAGCCAATCAGTTTAAAAACTCATGTGACGTCATAGTCACACGATAAATGCAATCATGGGTTTCCAGCTAATCAGCTTATTGCCACACAACTTATGCTCTTCGAAGTAACTTAAAAAGTACACATTTTCCAATAATAATAAACATATGTGGGTAAATAAAATACACTTGATTTATAAATACTCGTATAGTATAACTTTCTTAAAAATTTGAAAAACTCTTCAAATAATCTTAATATTTTAACGTTTATGCCCAATTTCCAAATTTGAAATTTAATCTAAGTTTTGTGAATAGAATAAAAAGTGCAAATAGTTTAATGTTAGTTTAGAATTCAATGGATATAAAATGAAATACCAACTTTTTCTTCAATAGTCATTTATATGCTGCTTTTCCAAAATGTTGCACCAAAAATATCAAGATATATGGAGGCAAGATATATGGACTGTACAATGATAAATCTATTATAAAAATAAATAATTCAAAAGAAAGGGAGAGGAGGAATTTTGTGTTAAGTTTTCCTGCCACTGCTGACACGTTGCTACACGATTCGGCATCGATAAAAGAAATTTTGATGTCTTGTTTGTGTATGTTATCCCATGCTTCACCGCATTACTACAATTTATTATGTGAAGAAACAAGTGTTTTATCCTGAGTTAGTTGTTCTCGAATCAAGGACTAGAAGCGTTTGATAGATGATAGGTTGGAAAAACTGGCAGAGCAAGACAGAAATGCAATTAGGTAAGTAATAAACTTTTGAACAATGTGAACCATATGTGATCGTTGTACACTCCTGTTGAAATGTAGTCGCAGATAAGCTCTGAAGCTACGGGTGGACAATAGTCACCGAAATCTCAAACATACAGTGTTTGCTGTTGGAGAGGGGGAAGAGGGTCCTATACCACCTTAAGCCGTAATATCAGGTAATGAACCTGCATAGCGATGCATAAGGCAACGTTTAGCGACCTCGTGATCTTCAGACTCTAACTCCAAGATCAAGGGAAACAGAAATACAATTTGTCTACAAAAGCAATGTCATGTCATTTGGCTATCAATGCCCAATCTTCAATACGTCATTTCAAACGCAAAAGTCTGTGGGTTAGAGACTAAAGTAATAAGAGCAATATAAGCCTTGTGGGATTTCACTGTACTACAAATGATGTAGAGTTGCACGCGTGGACACAAACCATTTGCTGGGTTACAGATCGTATTTGATGATTTTATGGTTTTTGATGCTGCAATGTGATATCCATTATTGACATACGCACAAGATATCAATAATCCCGTGTAGTCAAACAACGAAGCTGGTACAATCGATGCTTTTAGTTATTTGTTCCTCCTGAATCCATTGATTATTAATCTGCATTACTATTACTTAATTATGTCCGACACGTCCACCGATTGTTCCGAAGGATAATCTGCATTTTCTGTAGACAATAATTACTTATCAACAATTTTGAGTAACGTACTCAAATAACACTCGAATTAATTCCAATATTTAAAATAAAACTCTGTTCTCATTTTATGCAGTGCTTGTTATGAGTTCTATAGGTGCCCATGATGTTCATCGAGGCTGCAATGTGAATTATTTATATATCTAATCGTGGTACACAAAGAGTGAAGATTTAGATAATTCCTTTACTATGTTTTTTAATGCTTTTAATTATAATATTGTTTTTATTGTTAATCAAATAAAACTTTATAAGTAGCAGCATTAAGAAAAATATTTCAAAAAAAAACATTCCGAAGCACATTCAAAACACTAAATGTTATTCTGTATTATTTTGGATTTTACTGAGAAATATTTTACTGCAGTAAACAAGTTTGCTAAAAAAGAGGACCGGATCTGAAATATTTATGTGACGAAAAAATTGACAAGATACACGTTGTTAAAATAAACGAAACCAAAAAAATTAATTAAAAATTTTTTTCAAAGAAGTTGAGAAGAATTATTTAAAACGAGTGTACTTTGCACTTGAACTTTTTTAGGTTTCACAAGTTAACGAAAATTTAATTTAAAATCATTCTGGGCTTTACTTTTTCAAAATATATGATGCTTCATTTATTTATTGGTACATTATGAAATATTCTGAGAAATAGACATGTGAGAAAA